>CATIWF010149429.1:0-75470 GCA_949630135.1 Balakata baccata | reverse complement strand
TCTTATGTTCTTCAACCAGGCTAAATCCATTGAGTTACTACCACAAGTTCAACAGCGGCAAGCAAAGACTGGGAAACTGTTGCCTGAGATTTATAATATTTCTGGTGAACAAGTTGAAATGCTAGCAAAATCTGATATTTCCCTGATGGAGCAGCCAAAGTCGAGCAGTTTACTGATGCCCACATCTGGTGCTACTTCTCTTGTTCAGCAGACAGATCATATAACTCCATTTAAATCATCAGTTCCTGAAACTTCAATACATGGTGGATCTTTTAACAAACCTTACGCTAAATCTAGCATCTATGGCTCTTCATCAATTCTCCAGGAAAAGTTATTTACAAGTGCAGGAAAAGGATTCAAGTCACAATTCAGCTTTTACGAGAAAGATAAATATGATAGAACCCGAACTTCTGGAATTCCTCATGTGAGTTCTCCAGAAATGGAACAAAACGGTTTTACTGGGCAATTCTTGAATACAAGTACGCTAAACCAATTGCTAAGTCTGGTGTTAGCTATGTCTTTCCTGATAATTCTGCATGGTTGTCTAGTAAAAGGACCCATTCCTATAGGTCACATGATGAATCTTGGAATATGTCTTCTGAACAAGATCCAATGAGCATTAGTTTGAGGTAAAATATATACGATCATCCGAACTCTTACTCCATCCTATTCTTTTAAATACCCATCTTCATGCTTATTAAACTGTTGTGCTAAGAGATGCCTCTCTCTCGCTTACCATTCTTTTGGGTTCATTTCTTCGCAACTGATGCTCCAGCTCTTTGTTACTTTATGTATGTTTTCTTTGACATTTCAGTGGTAGAGAGAGGGATGAAGGAAACATGAATAGTAGGTCTAGATGGAGATCTGACGAATCCAGTGATAGGAAGGGGAGCATAATCTGGGCAGAGCTATTGGAGTAGCTTCGCATACAACTCCCAAAAGAGAAGTTAGAAAACGTATGTTTGCTATAAGATGAAGATTATTGATGCCGATTCTGTAAACTATTAACACATTTAACCACCTACGATGGCGCTTAGTGTAAATGGGCGGTTTAGACTTTGATGGCATCATCAGTGCTGCGAAACATCGTGAGAATTTTTCTTCTTGCATCGAGGGCTGTGCTGCTAAATCAGCACAAATGAGCCACAATTTTTTGGTTAAGAGGGCTGAACTGCTAAAGCGTCAGTTTCCTTGAGGTATATAATCATTTACCATACACTTGATTTCGTAGTTATGGACCCAGAATCGCAGTTGCAAACTGGGATTAAGGTCTTCTAATTTTCTTCATTCTGTTCTGTTGATGAAATTAGGAATCTAGACCTCGTCAACAATTCTTGTATCACGTTGAGTTTTTAAAATCATAGATTTTCTTGCTTTCCTTTTGATATTTTCTCGGAGTTTGGTATTTTGTCTTTTCTCAGTATATTTACTGACTGCCTGATTGGCTGAATTCCCCCAGTTAACAATCCTTTTACCGACCATTCTCCACTACTTTTATAGGCTTGTTTGGTGCGAATGCAAATTAGTTTTCAATCTTTTACATTAAAGGATACTAGGCGGCTAAAAGTAGAAGAATTTAAAATTTTTTAATTGGTATAAGAGTTTTAATTGTAACTAAAAATTCAGCAGAATTAATATCAGATTCTAAAAAATAAATGAGAATACTTGTATTTTACACTAAAAGAAATTAACCATAGAAGAGTAAAAATTCAAAAGCTAAATTTTATTTTGATCCAATAGCTAAAATTTAATTATCCCACATTTTTACCTAAATTCATAAAAGAAAATGACCAGAATAGGGAGTATTATAATAGTCTATAATCTGTATGGATAAGCATTTAATTATATGCAAACAAAATAAAAAAAATAAAAATCACATGTGGTATTATGCTGTAGAATATGCCAAAATACCGATATCCACGTGGACCATCTAAAGGACAACATCTCACCTATCTCAAACCTAGACCAAGATTTCGATACGCTTCCTATGGAGCTCCCTCGCCATACACGTGTTTTATTCTTTTTTAAAACTTTCTTAAATAATAAATTACCGTTTATTTCTCATAATACTTTAATATAATAAAAAGGTTTATTATATGATTACGATACATCTAGCCGTATCATAATATGCAATTCAATCAATGGTAAAAATTACAAAATATTCATTAAACGGTTAAAATTATAAATTAAGTAGACGATTCGAACTATAAAATGTGTGGCAATTCAGCAGTAAAAGACCCTAATAAAAATAATAATAATTACCATCTATTGGATTAATTATTTGATATTCATTTAGAGTTTTTATTTACTGAATAAGCCATTGAATTTTCGAATAATCCAGAGATAGATAACAATATTGGGGATGACATGTCCCATCTTGGTCAACCGCGGTCGGGCTCTCATGGACTGATCGAACGGCTAAAAACATTGGACAGACTTCCGCGAAACATCGAATAATATCCTATTTATCCGTAATGATAACCCAAAAATTAAAGTAGATTGGATATAAGGATATTGTTTTTCTCCATCTGTCTCTCTTTCTCTCCTCTCTCACCTGCTTAAGCCAGAGAGCTAGTGAGAGAAGAAAACATCGCTTGTTTATCGGGCTATGTAATTCGGATCCTTTAGATCCGGATCATTATCAAAATTCTTCATCTGTTCGATCCGAACCTGAAACAGCCATGACTAGGCGGTGCTCGCATTGCAGCCACAACGGCCACAACTCGCGAACTTGCCCGAACCGTGGGGTCAAGCTCTTCGGGGTCCGATTGACCGATGGGTCGATCCGGAAAAGTGCTAGTATGGGCAATTTGAGCCATTATACTGGTTCGGCTAACCCTGGCGGGGTTAACGCACCCGGTTCCAACAACCCGGGATCCCCTGGAGGAGACACCCCTGATCACGGCATCGCTGCTGATGGCTATGCTTCTGAGGATTTTGTTCCTGGATCTTCTTCGAGCCGCGAGCGAAAGAAAGGTTAGATTTTATATATATTTATCTTTTACGTTTATTGTGAAATTATGCTTTACCTTAGTTCTGCAATTGGATCGTTACAAGTGGATAAGAATGTGCAAGGATGTATTTTTCTAAAAGAATTGAAAGGTAGGAGGGTGTGGTAAGAATCTTTTAAGCTTTTTTGATCTATGCTATGCATTAGTTATCTGAGAAAAAGCTGATCTTTCTAAAAGATGGATCAACTGGTTTTGTTAAATGGGAATATTTTTCCCTCAGGCTTTAAAATGAAGTCGAATTGTAAAAATTAGGTGATGAATTGTCCTTATTATGTGCTAGTAATTAATCCTTCCAATCGAACAAAGATTGCAAAGGCTTCTTATACACTTGATCTGAAAGCCTTCCAAGTATAGTTGAGTGATTATGCACATGTGCATAGATGCTAGATTTTGAAACTGATGTTGGTACTTGATGTCTGTATGAGTTAATTCACATTCCACTTATCCTTAGTAAAAAGTGGAGGAATGGAGGTTATTGAAATCCTGACACTATTTTATGGTAACTGTCTACTGATTGTTTTGCTTCTTGCTAGGATGCATGTTTCCTTTTAGGAAAATAGATGTCTTTCTTTTGAATAGTGAAGTCCTAGAATATCAATTTCCTGAAACAATCCTTCAATTTGACATTCTAATTTGAAGTGGTAACTTGAATTATGTATTATGGTGATCCCTCACCTCACAATTTGGATTATTGTGAGTTGGCTTGTCTTGACGTGATTTATGCACAAATGAGGCAGAATACGTGATAATTCTATATAAGAAACTTACACCAACTAGTCTATTATGTAGAGTGATATTCTTTAGCACCAGTGAAGCTCAAAGTTGATCTTGAAGCACCTGTGGTCTTAGTTTTCATTTTTTTTAATTTTTTTTTAATGCATGACATATGTACCTACTATTGAATGATTTAAATTATTTTGCAGGTGTTCCGTGGACTGAAGAGGAACATAGGATGTTTTTACTTGGTCTGCAGAAGCTTGGTAAAGGTGATTGGCGTGGAATTGCACGCAATTATGTTATATCAAGGACACCTACACAGGTGGCTAGCCATGCGCAAAAATATTTCATCAGGCAAAGCAATATCTCTAGGAGGAAAAGACGGTCCAGCCTGTTTGATATAGTTGCTGATGAGGTAAGCCTCATGCGTTCCCTCTCTCCAGCTTTTGTCTACACTGAAATGAACTAATTATGCAAGTGCTAGCACACTCACACCGCTCCCAATTTGAATACTGTGTTTAGTGTTCCTTTTTGTTGTTAGAACTAAGATTCTAAGAAGGATAATCACAATTGCACATACGCACATATACATGGGGTACCTTGTTCGCTGTATTTAAAACAGAGATGCAGCTTATAGAAGCACGTAGAATTATTAATTGCACATTTAGGAATGGGAAAACTCCCAGTTACATATTGCCTCCTTAATTGTCCAAATACCCCTAGACTGTTGAAGCTGCTACCTTCGAGCTGAATCCTTCTTACTGGGAGCTTTTAGTGAACAGTATAATTCTCTTTTAATATGTGCACGCCCTCAACAATTTTTTTTCAGACTAATATATAATATATATATATATATATATATGAAACAGTATACAGTTCTTTCTTCTGGAGTCTGGAGATAATTTGAATTTCCTGTCCTATGGAAGCATTTAACATTTTCACTTGTGAATTTTTAGATGCCCCTTGAAGTGTTAACAGAATCTTAGTTGTGATCATGTTATTTGATTTTTGAATGGACTGCGTATCATCCATTTCTTTTATTTATTTATTTTTATTTTTGAAAGTGGAAGCTCTATGCCTTCTTCCTTTTTTTTTTTCCTGGTTTTCCAGTTCTTCTCCCTCTGTAGTTATCTGATGTATATTTCATTCTTGCCAAATTGTATTTGCAGCCTGTTGAGACTCCAATGGTATCACAAGACTTCTTATCTGCTGATCATCCCCAGGATGAAACACTAAGTGATGATCCTAATCCACTGCCTACTCCTCCTCCTCTGGACGAAGAATGTGAATCAATGGATTCTACCTACTCCAACGAGGCAGAAGCTGTGCCTTCAAAGCAAGATAGCTCACATTCCTTTTACCCAGTTATATATCCAGCTTATTTCCCACCGTTCTTCCCATTTTCCTTTCCAATGTGGTCAGGATTCAGTGCGGAGCCCAGTAAGAAGGGGGAGACACATGAGGTGCTCAAGCCAACAGCAGTACATTCAAAAAGCCCAATCAATGTTGATGAGCTAGTTGGCATGTCTAAACTGAGTTTAGGAGAATCTATTGGTGATGCCGGCCCATCTTCACTTTCCCTGAAATTGCTTGAAGGGTCATCCAGGCAATCTGCATTTCATGCTAATCCAGGCTCTAATGCTTCCAGCATGAACTCAAACAGCAGCCCAATCCATGCAGTTTAAAGACAGCTTTTGCAGACATGAGATTGTAAGTTGGCTCAGTGCTCAGTAAGCTTGACAGGTTAATGTTTATACGAGATAATCATGTGCAGTCTGTTTTGGGTTCAATTATATATTCGTTTGTGGGATCCTTTAATAATTTTTTTTCCCTTTTAAAGTATTATTAGCTTGCTTCAGTATGTAGCAACTTATAGGCTGTAGTTAGCAATTATTTGAATCTTTAACATTTGCGTTGATTTAAATTGTTTGTTACTCTGCTTATTCTTTAGTGTTAATGTTATGCATCGCCATTAATTGCACCCCACGCCTAGTGAAGCTTTTAGGCAAGGAAAACCCAACACTTGGTTGAAGTTGCACAGATCCATGAGCTGCATTCCCATTTCCCAGCTTTAGCCCATCTTTCTTTTACCAGAATTTCTCCATTCTCCACTAGACTTATCGGTGATAAATGAATAAAGCTTTTATTATATTAAGTTATCCTGAATAAAGTTTTATTATATTTTTGTGGTTTTTTATACGAGTCTCTTAATAGTGTGAAATGTAACCAATTCGAGCTGATTTAATTGGTATACCTACTACAAAATAGGATCGGTTTAATCGGTACGTTTATCATAAAATAGTTATGACAAATTGAAAGGTAGTGAATTTTATACTTACCATCTGCAACATATATCAAAAACAGAAAAAAGCATATGATGTGATGGCTGGGAAATCTTTGTTTACATAATGTTGAGATTTTTTAATTTTTAATCTATTATATTAGTGATGATAAGTGATATTTGATATTATTTTCTATTAATATACAGTTCTTTTAAAATATCATTTTAATTTTTAAAATTTATTTAGTTAGTCATTGGGTTTTAATAGTACATTAAACTCTATTTATTTATAAACTATATTTGTCAATTCTTTTCACTGAATTTGAATATTTTTATTTATAACGTGAAGTTTTTTTAATTTTTTAATTTTTATAAATTTTTTGATGGTTTAATTACTATCAACAATTTTATTAAAAAAATTAAATTTATTCTTTTCCCTCCCCGTAAAATGCAGAAACAGGATTAATTTGAAAAAAATTGTACCCAATAAAAAAATCATTGAAATACAGGATAAAAAAAATACTTAACTTGTCTAATTTATTTCATAACTACCTATTATTCATAAAAAAATTGATAAATATTTCAAAAAGACAAAAAAAACAGAACTAAAGCTATTAAATGGATAAACCGATTTTTAATTTTTTTTCTTTTCAAAGATAATAATTATTGTGTATTTAGCAAAAATTTTCGTTCAATTGAAAAAAGAAGAAGATATTTTTCCATCTTTTAAATATAAATTAAAAATTTTATTAATTTACATAATTACTATTTGTTTTTATGTATGTATTTATTTATTTTTAATCATTATTTAACTTAATAAACAAAGAAAAAAATGATATTTAAACTTGTATTTAAATTTGGGTAACTTTTAACTTTTACTAATTTTCTAGTAAACATTGAGTGAATTTCTGATAAACCTTGGGTAACATTGAATAAATTTAGGGTAAGCCTCGGATAAATTTGGGATAGATATTGCTCAACTTCAACTTTTATGATAAATATTTGATAAACTTTTACTAATTTTATAGTAAATATTTAGTAAATTTTAGGTAAATTTTACGTAACTTCAACTTTGTTTAATTTTAGGGTAAATTACAAAAAAAATCATAGATTTTGTACTTTATCAAAGTTATATCCAATTTTTTAAAAATTTGAATTTAATTATATGTAATTTAGACTTTGTAACAAAATTTGACTCGGGTGAATTTGACTTCACTTCAAACCTACGTGGTGATAACTTGAAAAACATAAAAAATATTAAAGAATGATGTAGCATACACAGTTGATCTGATGTGGAAAAAAATTGCCACATGCACAAAAATGACACCGTTTTACACAGTCCAAAATTCAATTTAAAATTTTTTATGCTTGAAACAGTCGGTTTTGGGTGAATTTCTGTAGCAATTTTAAATTGTAACTATCTAGTATTGAAAATAAGTTCGCAAAATTTTCAAGTAAAGAATTTTAAATTGGAATTTGAACTATGCAAAATGACGCTCTTTTAGTGCAGATAGTTATGTGATAATTTTTTTTCTATATTAGATCCACTATGTATGCCACATCATTTTTTAATATTTTTTATATTTTTCTAGATCATCAAAACGTAGGTTTAGAATGAAGTACAGTCCACCTGAGGTAAGATTTGTTACAAAATCCAAAGTACATCTAATTAAACTCAAATTTTTAAAAAATTAGATATAACTGTAATAAAATGCAAAGTTTATGATTTTTTTTGCAATTTACCCTTAATTTTATGGTAAACTTTGGATAAATTTCGGATAAATCTTGAGTAAACATTGGATAACTTTAACATTCACTAATTTTTTTGCAAACTTGAAATGCACCCAAAATCGATTGTTTCAAGTATAAAAAATTTTAACTATTTAGTATTAAAAATAAGTTCGCAAAATCTTCAAATAAAGAATTTCAAATTGGATTATGAATTATACAAAATGACACCCTTTTGGTGCAAATAGCTATATAATAATTTTTTTTCCATATGACAATTTTTTTTCCACTATGTATGCCACGTCATTTTTTAAATATTTTTTATATTTTTCTAGATCATCGAAACATAGATTTGGAGTGAAATCCAGTCTACCTGAGGTAATATTTGTTACAAAACCCAAACTACATCTAATTAAACTCAAAATTTTAAAGAATTATATATAACTGTGATAAAATGCATCATGATTTTTTTGTAATTTACCCTCAAATTTATAGTAAATTTTGGATAAATTCTAAATAAATCTTGAGTAAATATTGAATAACTTTAACATTCACTAATTTTTTTATAAACTTTGAGTAAATCTTGATAAATCTTTGGATAAATCTTGTGTAATATCAATTTTTTATTAATTTTCCAGTAAATATTGAATAAATTTTAAGTAAACTTTGGGTAAATCTTGAATAAACTTTGAAAAACTTCAACTTTCATTAATTTTCTGATAAACTTTGAGTAACTCTTGAATAAACCTTGTATAACTTCAACTTTTATTAATTTTTTGGCAAATTTTGGGTACATTTCAGATAAATCTTAGATAAACTTTGAATAAATTTTGAGTAAATATTGGTAATTTCAACTTTTATTAATTTTCTGGTAAACTTTAGATAAATTTTGGGTAAATTTTGAGTAAATTTTGTTTAACTTTATTAATTTTATGGTAAAATATGAGTAAATCTTACGTAAACTTTAAGTAAATCTTGTATAAACTTTATATAATTTCAATTTTTATTAATTTTTCAATAAATTTTGAGTAAATTTTGAATAAATCTTAAATGAACTTTTGATAAACATTTAGTTTTCGTATTCTGGTAATATTTTTAGACGCTTATAATATTTTTCAAAAAAAAAAAACTTTTTTTGCTTTTTAAAAAAAAAAATTAAGGAGCAATAATTTTGAAAATAGTTATTACGGAAAGATAATTTTGTAAATATTTAAGTGTTTTTTCTATTGGGAATTTTTCATAAAAAAAGAGAAATAAACATAACTTTACCTTCCATTAATGTTTTATTTTTCAATTTTACCAAAAAATACTTTCAACAATTACAACAATACCTAAATATTAAAATCATTCCAAAATATAACTAAACAATATATTTTCGGCATACTTTCGGTGTATTTTGGAGATATTTTTGTTTAATTTTCTCCAAAAACTAATAAAAGAACAAAAACAAAACAATTAAATCATTAAAAAAGAAGAAGAATAATAGAATTCAATCAAAATTTAAAATATGGTAAAATCTCAAATAAACAGTTTGGTATACTTTTCGGAATATCTTGGGTATACTTTATGAATATCTTAGATATACCTTGAAAATATTTTGGGTATACCTTAGAAATTCTTTAAAAGGAATTCTCTTGGAATATATTAGGTATACCTTGATGATATTTTAGTATACATATGGGAATTCTATGAAAAATAATTCGGGTATATCTTAGGGATACTTTAGATATATCTTGGAAATTTTTTGAGAATTTTCTTGAAGGCATTTCTTGGGAATATATTAGGTATATTTTGGAGATACTTCAATATACATTTGAGAATTATATGAGAATATTTCTGGTATACCTCAAGGATATCTCAGTAATTTTTACAAAAAAAAATAAAAAAGAAATTAACAACACAGACAAATAACGATTGAATGAACAAATCACTCAGCAAACAAATGACGAATCAATAAAAACTCAACTAAACAAGAATCAAAATCTATTTAAAAAAAAGATTTAAAAGAAAAAATCAGAACAAACAAATAAGAAGAAAAATAAGAAGAAGATGTAATGGAAGTTGAAGCAGCAACTACCTCTTCAACAAACCACTCGTTGTCTTAACCGTAAATCTTTTTTTTTCTTCTCAAGTGCTTCTTTTACCTTGTAAAAGAATTTTAGATAAAGGACTGAACTAAAAAGAGTAGAAAAATAACGCATTTATTGATTGATAAAGATGAAAAAATTTTGGTACGGACGAAAAAACTGATAAATTTTAAAAAAACATATTTAAATTTCGCGAAAATTCCTCTTTTCTATTTCTGTAAAAGTTCCCTAACGAATTAGCCGCAAGGCCCAGCGGCCCAAATTTCAAACTTTCCCTTCTAAACGTGAACATAACATACAGCAATTTTACAGTCAAAGAACTTGTGAGGAAGCCATGAATAGCATGTTCAATTTCCACAGAGACACGACCAAATCCTGGGCCAAGAGAAAACCATCAGTTTCTTACAGATCTCCAGGCTTTATCTTACTGACCTCTGTCTTCACACTCTTCGTTCTTCTACTCCTCTTCTCGTCCTACTCTAAAACCTCCGATTCTTTTCTGCTCAAAACCCTAAATCCCCCAATCCCACAATGCAGCAGATTCGAGATCCTAACTGGAGGAGAGAAATTCCTTTGGTATGCACCGCACAGTGGGTTCAGCAACCAGCTATCAGAGTTCAAGAATGCGATTCTAATGGCCGGGATTTTGAACAGAACGTTAATTGTACCTCCGATTCTTGATCACCACGCTGTTGCTCTTGGTAGTTGCCCTAAATTTAGGGTTTTGGGGCCTAAAGATATCAGGATTTCCGTTTGGGATCATGTGATTGAGCTTCTTAAGACTAGGAGGTTGGTGGGCTTTATTTCTCTCTAGCATAAGCGCTTATGCAGATAGCGATGTTTGTATGTATTCACTATACTCAGTTATTTATTTATTTTTGAAAAAGAAGTTGCATTTCTGATTTCTGTGTTCAATTGGGTTTTCTTCACGTTTAATGCTTCTGAATTCTATATTTGGTTTAAGTAATTGATTACAGCAAAGTACTTCAGTTAATATTTAGCTTTCATTTTTCTAGATCAATGAGAAAAATGTAGAAGGGAAAATGTAAAAGAAGAGGATATAGAATTTTTGCTTTATGCTGAGTTGAGGTTTGGGATCATAAATTTTCAGCTCAATTTGGATTAGCATTGCTATTTGGTTCTGTTGAGTTATAGTTTTTGTTTTGTGGAATCCACATAGAAGTATTAGTTGCAACCTAGGATTATGAATTATTTTCTTGAGAAATCAGTTCACAGTGATTAGAGCACTCTGTGTTATTTAGTCCGATCTGTGGATGAAAGAATGCTAAATATTTGGAGTTTGGAGCTTGCATATAATATGGCTTGCTTTCTTTCCCATTTTTGGATAATTGGTGAACGATGTTCTTTATTTCAATTGAATAGTAGTATTATCCCTGTCTGAAATAGTTGTACACGCCATGTCTTTGCAGGTATGTCTCCATGAGTGACATCATTGATATTTCTTCGCTGGTGCCTTCATCCATTCAAGCCATAGATTTCAGGATTTTTGCATCCTTATGGTGCAATGTGAATATGGATGTCACATGCATGAATGATCGAAATACAGACACTTCTTTGTTCAATAGCCTTGGGCAGTGTGGCTCTATGTTATCTGGGCTTAATGGTGACATAGATAAGTGTTTATATGCTGTGGATGAAGATTGCAGAACCACAGTTTGGACTTACAAGAATGGTCAAGCAGGTGGAGTGTTAGATTTATTCCAACCCGATGAGCAACTTAAGAAGAAAAAGAACATTACATATGTCAGGAGACACCGTGATGTATATAAGACCCTTGGACTGGGTTCCGAAGCTGAATCAGCCACAGTTCTGGCATTTGGAAGCCTTTTTACTGCCCAATACAGAGGTTCGGAGCTATATATAGATATCCATGAAGTACAGAGAGATCAGAGGATACAATCTTTGATTCAGAAAAGTGAATTGCTTCCCTTTGCACCTGAAATCTTAAGTGCGGGGAAAACATTTGCTTTAGAGACCATAAAGGCTCCTTTTCTTTGTGCCCAGCTGAGATTGTTAGATGGTCAGTTTAAGAACCACTGGAAATCTACTTTTCTAGGCTTAAAACAGAAATTAGAATCTTTAAAGCAGACAGGCCCTCAGCCTATTAATATTTTTGTAATGACTGATCTTCCTCAAGGTAATTGGACTGGAAGTTACTTGGGGGATTTGGCTAATGACTCTGATCACTTTAAATTGTACTTTCTCAGAGAAGAAGATGACTTGGTGATGCAAACGGCAAAGAAACTTGTAGCTGCAGGACATGGCTTGAGGCATGGATCTGTTCTGAGAAATCTCGAGGGAGTGAGCAAGACGAAGATGCATTGTTCTTCCCAGAGATTGCCTGACATACTTCTATTTGTAGAGGAGAGCGTTTGCGCTTGCGCATCGCTTGGTTTTGTTGGGACTGCCGGATCAACCATTGCTGAAAGTATAGAGCTGATGAGGAAATTTGATGTATGTACAAATTTATAGTCTTACTCCGACATCACATTTGGCTATGGTTAAATCAATCATTGGATCTATAATTGAACTAGGTTGTTTCAAATCCCATTGTGTAAGCATGATAATCTGAGCCATCCATTTGCATATTTTGCGGCTAAACATAGTAGGACTTGCAAGCTTGTTCCTGAAATCCTTGATGGTTCAGTCGACACACAAGATCCGAACTTTTTGTGAAGATTTAATGTTGCAACATCCCATTAGAGCTGAGTGTACTGATAGTTATTGGCGGATATTCATATCACCTTGCAAAAGGAAGATGGGTTTTTTATTTTTATTTTTTCATTATTTGACAGGTAGCTTGCTATATCGAGATATTAATACGCTTCTTAGTTACAGTATATTTGTGGACAATTTTTTCATTATAGTAATGCGAACTGTTTAAAAGTTTTAGTGTAGGTTGAATTTTTGTGCATATTGTTTTCTAACATTTACTGCAACAATTATGATACTTCAATAAGCAAGATGGTTGATTGTTTTTGGTTTGGTATCCGGAGTTAATTAGAATTTTGAAGGACACAAAGTATTTACTCAATATTGAGATAATTGTATATTTAGAATTTAAACTTGAAATTTTAAAATGTCACATCCTTATATTAAGATGATTAATTGTTATTTTTTCCGTTCTATATTAACTATCGTTTTTTCTAATTTCACTAGAATTAAGAAATTATTAATTAGTTTTAAATTCAGAAAAAAATGAGTTATAAAAACTAAATTATTTTGATTTTGAAAGCCTAAAAATTTTAAATTCAACATAATTTTAATATGAGTACAAATTTTAAAAAAAATTATTAAATTTTCATTGAAAATATAAAAATCATAAATAAAATTTGAAATTTTTTCAAAACTGATATTTATTATGGAATGAGGGGCGTACTTGTTAGGTTTTAAATGCCAATTTCGAGTTTGATGGAAAATGAGAGTATGTCTTTTAGCAATTTGTACATTGAAGTATGAAACTTAAAAAGAGATTTTAAAGATATCATGGCTAGCGTGAATTTTTATATTTACACGATCTGAATCTTCTGGTTTTCGCATCGCCACTGTAGCATTATTCGAGTATCGACCTTTTCTATGTAATGAAGTTTAAAAAGAAAAATTCAAATTAAATAAAATGAAATATAAATATGGATTTTCATGAGGCAGATCGAACATTCAATCAAGGGTTTAAAATAAATATTATCAATTAGTCAATTAGTACTGTTTTCTGACTCGATGACATCATCAGCAGGGGAAATGGTGACGATGACATTGATCTCATATGCGATCTTTTGGCTGATTCCATAAAAATCAATGTCTGTCTATATATATCACAGAGGAAACATGTGAATGCGAAGTGAAGTATTTCTAAGAAAATTTCGTCAGGAAACCCAATTTAGAAACGGTAATTTTAATCCAGCTTATCGACATCCTCTCATTGTCCTGAATAGGAGCGATCTTTTCATTACATAAATCCTTTTAGATTTATAGTTACACTCCCTCTCTGCAGATTAGTAAGCGATTTTTACCTGATACGATCGAAGATGGAGGGTGTTGGTCACTTGGGCTGGTTGATGTTGAGAGGAACAAGGAGCAGTTTGATGTTGAGGAGATGAAGATCGTTTGGGCTGGTTCTCGCCACGCCCTCGAAGTATCTGATCGCATGGCTCATCTCGTCGCCAGCGATCCGGTAACCTTTTTTTTTTTCTTTTTTAATTAGATATTTGGTAATTGAATGTTTGGAATTTGGTAGATTTTTCAGCCTAGCTGATTTCTTTACTGTTTCGCTCCTGGAATTTTTGGATTTTACTTGACTGAATGTTGGCTTGTTATTTCCTTGAGAAATTGATTGTATAAGATCAGAGGTGAATGATTTTAAGTATACTCGTGCATACATAAGATTTGTTATCAGTGGTGCGAATGTCCTAATGCATTCACTGCTTTTTATATATTAAATATTATACCACAATGGACACATGTATATTTAACATTTATAATAAATAAATATTCAAGTTGTTAATTATACTATGAATACAGTAGTTAAATATATTATTAAATATACGACCCTTTGATTATCTACAGAAAATTTATTATCAAGTTGTTGATAATAATGAGATAAATATCTCTGGTAAAAGATAATCCTAAAGATGTTCATAACCGGTATAGGACAATAAATTGGACATTTATTGAACTTCTAGGTTATCACATGGTTTATTTTGAGGAGTAATCTCATTTTCCATAATATAATGATATCTAACTAAATCAGTTGGTTCTTAAAGAGTTAAGGATACCAAACAGTGACGCCTGATAATAACTGCACAGATAGTGCTAGATGTCAACAGTTATTATCTTGGTCATAATATATGAATTTTATATGACTCGAAATCCTTTAACTTGAGGTGTCAAGAATGTCCTTTCATGGGTAACTGTGAAGGTACTCTTGCCTTGTATTGAGCTATCCACGCTTGATAATCCAGCTTGTAGTCACCACAGTTAGTCATGTAGTGAGATATGAGATTACCAACAGTAGGACTTGTTACCCTATAACACCAAGGCAAGATCCTAATGGAGTTGATATTCTGGTTCTGATAAAATAAATTCCTGACTAGGAGAAATATGACATATTCAATATAAGATTAAATTATTAATTAGATTAATAATGATAAGTCTTATTTTAATTAGAACGCAAATTATCACTCATTAGAATATTGACCAATAGGGTTTGACACACTGTGACCCTAATCAATATCATGATCATAAAAAGATGACTTAATATTATAATTTAGAGGTCAAATTAATATTTGAGATTTTATCGGTAATTAAAATGAGAATTTCAGAAGGATATTTAATGTATCCAGGTATACGAGGAATTCGGAAATAGTATCCGATATAATATTAAAAAGTTAATATTATATTTCCATTCCGATAAAATTATTGACCTTATAAGTCACACCCAAAATAAATTATTTGTCTAGTCCATATTTAAGATGTGGGGAGTAATTTAATTGAGAATTTAATTAGAAATGATTACTTATATTTTTTTGAGTTAAAATTAATGTTGATTAATTTTAATTATTTTCTCTATTTATAATTTTAATTAAAGTGTTAATTAAAATTATTATAAATTAATTAAGTTGTTAATTAAATTAACTATAATGGTATATTAAAGTAATTACCACATATAATAGAAGAGAAAATTGATTGCAATTGTTGCACCATTATTAAATCATAAATTAAAATTTAAAAAAAAAATCAAAAGTCAGAAAATTTTTTGTTCTTCGGTCTGCAAACCTTATTCAATAAGGTTGAAAGTTTTTTTTTTTTTGGTTGGTTGGCCTTTGGCCATTCTTATGTTCTTAAGCCTTAATCAACTTCTTCTTCTTCTTAATTTTTCTTCTTCTGCTTCTTTAATTTTTCTCTCGGAGCAAAAATTTGTTTTTGTTTTAAAATTTTTCTTTCAATTTTTCTTTCTCTCATATGGTATGAGTATTGAAAGAAAATATTGAGAAAAAACTCCTAAAGTGTTAGTAGCTTATAAATTTGCAAAAAAGAGAAATTTGTGATAATATATCTGGGACTAATAAAGGAGTTTCATTAGTGCAACTAAAATTTTTGGTCTTTTTGCTTGGTTTGCACTTTGGTGAACTCTTTAATAAAATATTTGTGTTAATCCTTTTATTTTCCATTTTGTTTTTAAAAATCATGGAATGATTTTGGCAAAATGGATATTATCCATAAATGTTACAAAATATGTTTTGTTAAAAGTTATGGATAAATGCTCAAGGTTAACATGAAAAGTGTATTTTCATGTCATGCAATATTTGATTGCATGTTTCGGTAAAATTAAAAAATTTTTGAAATCTATAATTTTGACCGAAACTTAGAACTCCCTTCAATCCAAATATATGTTCCGCTTCTATTAAGATTGACCCCCCTCTTTGCTCGTTATCAGCTCTGGTGATTTATTTTGTTACTTTTTCTTTTAATATAATTTTTTGTTCCTTTTATGGTTTTCATTTCCGTTTATGTGATGTTATGTTTTAATTGTTTGAACCTCATATCACGTAACTGGAAATGAAAATGACATGGATTTATATTGTACTTTGTTTTGTAATTTTTTTTTTTTTTTAATCTTTTGGTCACATTTTGTTAGCTATGTTTGCATAGAGGAATGTTTCCTGTTAAAAGCGGGTCTCTAGTAGCTCTAGAGCCCTCTTCTTGGTATTGCAATTTATTGTCAAAATTCATTTTTTTAACGGCATCACTTTTTGAGAGCTTGATCATCTTGCTGAAGATTTTTATGCTTGAGAAAATCTTTTGCAGATGTGAGATCTGGTCCTAATTTGTGTTTCTCATTGCCTGGTGCAATGGTGAAAATCTTGGGTATGCAACCACATGGATGCAAGCTTGAGTCTTGAGAGCAACTAAGTTTATGATGCTTCTGTTATTATTCTTTTCCAAATTATTCTTGCCAGGAACGTGACTTAGTTGAACCATAATACATCGCCATTTTCTTTTGGGAACAAACTTTTTGCTTTTCGTGCTTATCCTTATTATATTATTTGTCCTTCTCATGTTTTCTCCAGGTCTTTCTTAAAGATAACAGGGTCATGCTAAGTGGGAAGGAATTGTTTAAAAACACCCTGAGGAAAGCAGCTTATGCATGGAAACGTATCATTGATCTTCGCCTCTCTGGTGTGTGTAATTTTGGATTCATTGTATATATCTAAATCCTTTTTTGGTTACCATCTAGTCATGCAATTTACATTATTGCAGAGGAAGAGGCAGGCGGGTTAAGGTTTTATGTGGATGAGCCTGCATATACAGATCTTCACTGGGTAACTTCTATTCCATGTTTTGGGTTCTTGTTTCCATATGCATATCATTTGCATTCAAGTGCTTTAAAATCTCTATTTACAAGATAAGTTATGAAAACTTAATACTAAAAGGTTAAGGCAATCTGTTGCATGTTGATTTTTACTACAATTTAAAATGTAACCGCAGTAGTACCTACCAATTAATACTCTCTCTCTCTCATGGTGGATAGGGAATGTTTGTTCCAGCAATTAAAGGACAAGGCACTGAAGAGCAACAACAGAAGTGGCTGCCTTTGGCATATAAATTGCAAATAATTGGCTGCTATGCACAAACTGAACTTGGTCATGGCTCCAACGTTCAAGGGCTTGAAACCACTGCAACATTTGATCCTCAGACTGATGAATTTGTCATTCATAGTCCTACTTTGACTTCGAGCAAAGTGAGTAAACTGTTGGATTATTAAGTCTTACTAGCTTACTTCCAGATTACATAAGATACAATCTTTAATTTTATGTAATAGCCATCTCAATGTCGTGCACTACATGAATTTTTAATTGGTTGCACATCTATGTCATGCATGGGATTGAAATTACAGCGAATGTGAAATATGAAACCATAGATACATTAAAGTTTTCAGTCTTGTTATCATAAATGTTTGCTCTTTTTGCAGTGGTGGCCTGGTGGCTTGGGTAAAGTTTCCACACATGCTTTAGTTTATGCACGTCTCATAACTGATGGTCAGGAACATGGAGTGCATGGTATGTACATATGGTCATAGTTTTAAAATTTGAGTATTTAAATTGGTTACTGTATATTTATGTGCTAACATTCAATTTCAGGTTTCATTGTTCAGCTTAGGAGTTTGCATGATCACATGCCTCTTCCAGGCATAACTGTTGGTGATATTGGAATGAAATTTGGGAGTGGGGCATATAATTCCATGGACAATGGTGTTTTAAGATTTGATCATGTACGCATCCCGAGGAATCAAATGTTGATGCGGTTGGTTCTTGTTAACCCTCTTTTTCTCTTCACCCTAAGAGGAATGAAGGTTCTTAAATTGTTTTATATATTTACATTTGGTCATCTTGAATAGACTCCAATATGAGAAATTAAAATAAAATGTCTGGAGAGTTTTCTATTTGTCAATCCCTGAACTTTGTCATTATTTCCTTTCGTTTTTCTTAACGTTTGTTGCAAATGTTGCAGGGTTATGCAGGTTACAAGGGAAGGGAAATGTGTGAAATCTAATGTTCCATGGCAGTTGATCTATGGCACTATGGTGCTTGTGCGGCAGACAATTGTGTCTGATGCTTCCTCTTCTTTATCACGGGCAGTTTGTATTGCTACAAGGTATAGTGCTGTTCGCAGACAGGTTCTCAAGATGGTGTTGAAACCCAGGTGTTTTTTGAAACCAAACTCTGTTATTTTTGCAGGGAAATTCTTTCTTTGTGGCAAAGTGTTTTTCACAAAGTCTCTGAGCAAAATTACTATTTTGATAAACTTTTTGGTAAATAATGTGTATTGTTCAACCATATTTCTTGAATTTACAAAAATATCGTTGGAAGTTTTCTGTTGTGATAAATTTGGCTCCCTACACGGCAACACTCAAATGAAAACTTTTACAGACATAATTTATTTTTGAGTACTGCTGTAGTTTAGGAATTTGCACGACATGGAGTATCTAATATGATTTTGCTGGTCTTGTCCATCACTCTATCTAGACCACTATGCCATAACATGCTGGAAAGACTATGATGACCAGTGACTTTGAAATGCCTGTTTAGTCATTTGAAAATATATGTATTTTATCTCGTTTAATTGATGTGATGTTGCTAAAGACTATCTACTCTCTTTTAGGTGATTGATTACAAGAACCAACAAAATAGACTCTTCCCTTTGCTGGCTTCTGCATATGCTTTCAGATTTGTTGGTGAATGGTTGAAATGGCTTTATACGGATGTGACCTAAAGGCTACAAGCCAATGATTTCTCAACATTGCCTGAGGCTCATGCATGTACTGCTGGTCTGAAGTCCTTAACAACTGCTACCACAGCTGTATGTGATCATTACTGATATGTACACCCTGGAATCATATACTAGTTTCCTTTTTGTCTAGTTCTTGTCAAATCTCTCTTCTCCTCTCTCCACCCCTCTATATGTTAATGGAAACTCTCGATTATCAGGAATCAATTTCCACTGCAGGATGCCATTGAAGAGTGTAGAAAGCTTTGTGGTGGACATGGTTATCTTGCTGCCAGTGGGCTTCTTGAGTTGTTTGCAGTTTATGTTCCAGCATGTACATATGAAGGAGACAATGTTGTGCCGCTTTTACAGATATGTGGAACATGAATACAATTAAAGAGCATTGCGGGTGCGATGTAGAAGTAGAAATGAGCAATGTGAAACAAAAACCATTTGTCTGAAAACATACATATTTGTCCATTCATTTATTAGCCATCTAGAACAAGAAAGTCCATAATAATAATACTACCTATATAAGCATTAGAAATGAATCCTGACACTAACAGGAAAACAATCTACAAAAACAAAAATTCTTCAGCGTCAGGGTTCTGACCATTCATGAAATGGTCACATCCTTATAATTTTGGTATTTTCATTAAGATGCAAGTTGTAATTGAAGTTCATTGATTACACTCACCATGCTTTTCTCCGCTTTCTTTGTGTATCAACTGTTGCCTGTTTTGGGGGGTCTAATTAGTTTCTATGCACTGATTAAACACTACGTCCTTGTTCACTTAGTGCATGGTTTGTTGGATGTAATGTATTCAATGGAATGTAATCAAATGAAAATTTCAATGACGATAAACCAAGAGTTCATCTCATTACATTATGCTTCATTAAGGTCTATCAAATGTGTTTTTCAGTTATTATGATTAGTTTTGGGACATGCTTAAACCAGGACTTGTTGGGATTCATATGACTAAACTTATTGTGGGCAAATTGCATGATGTCAAATTGTCAATGGTGTTGGGTTACTAGTTTCAATTGAAATATTACTTATAAATTTTAACCTATTCTACTTTGAAATTCTCCCCTAGGTTGCAAGGTTTCTCATGAAGACTGTTTCTCAACTGGGTTCCTGAAGCAAGCCTGTTGGAACAACAGCTTATATGGCGCGAGTGGAGGACCTTTTGCAGTGTCTTTGCAGTGTTACAAAGGGTATTAATTTTATTATTTTTATCTCTGTTATATGCTATTCCGTGTCACTATATTATTTTGAAGTGATTATTTATGGAAGGATAGTAGATGGATAGTGCACAACATATAAGATCTCAAAGAGTCGGAAACTCAGTGTTAGACATACTTGGTTCATTGGTCAATATTGATTCATGAAGATTGAAGACTGTTGTGCCTAGATTGTAACTTTATACGACTTTAATAGTTAGAACTGTTCATAGTAAGATTGTGGTAATTTTTTTGGTCTATTGCAGCTGAGGATTGGTTAAAGCCTAGAGTGGTATTGGATGCATTTGAAGCCAGGTCTGCTAGAATGTGCGTTGCACGTGCTCAAAGCCTTAGCAAGTTTTCAAATCTGGAAGAGGGTATGTCTTCTTTGCCTCGACTTAGGAATAGGCAATGTCGTTTTTCTGTTTTCTTTCCTCCCTATCAGATTTGGAGCAATTTGGTTTCCTGGAGCAAGGGAAAATTATCCCCAATAATTGTCTGAGATCAGAATTGGATGCTATTATCCTTCACTGGAAATTAATTTGACTGGTTTCTTAGCTAGAAATTTCTTATGGCCTAAATGAGCTGAAAAAGGGGTCAGTATTTGGTTGGGAGAACCTTCTGTTTCCTCTTGTCCATATAGTACCCTGGTGCCGCAAATGTCAAGGGGATTTCCTTTTTTTTTATTTTGGTCTCTGAGGTTGAAACATCCTGTATTAACTCATTCTTCCTTTTTGCTTCAGGTTTTGCTGAACTCTCAGCTGATCTTGTTGAAGCTGCAATTGCTCATTGCCAAGTGATAGTTGTTTCAAAGTAAAGCTTATTCCTCTTTATGCAGCCAGTTCATAATTAACTATCATATCTTGCAATTTTCTAGATCTCCAGTATCTAGCGGCTGCCTGAGCAATGAGAGATAATCAACATAGTTATGATAGTCGGGTTAGTTTATTTCTAGAGTAGATATGATTCTAGAGCTAAGCTATGTCCTTACCTTAATTTATGTCATTATGCTGAAAAAATGCCATAAATGGCCCTTACATTTGAATGAATTGTGAAATCTCTGTTTACACTGATATCTCTTACTCATCCATGCTTTTGTTTTCTTGGGGGGCGGCAGCTAATATTTGATACAAATTTGACCTGGGAGCCAGAGATTGAAATCTCAGAATCAGTTTCCTTGCAATTACAAGGGAAGGCTCACACATGAGAACACCCTTTATTCGATAAAATTGGATGCTGAGCCCAATCCTCTTGGCTCTTTTTCTGTTGTAGTACTCCATAGCATTCTTTCTTTTGCAGGTTCATTGAGAAACTACAACAAAACATACCAGGAAATGGGGTGAAAGAACAGTTGCAGAATCTCTGCTACATTTACGCTTTGAACCTTCTACACAAGGATTTACGTGATTTTCTCACTGCTGGGTGCATCACACCTCAGCAAGCTTCACTTGCAAATGATCAACTCAGATCCTTGTATACTCAGGTTAGTTTCATATGACTCATTTAATTTAGCGGCGCATTCTTGTCATATAAGAATATGCTTGAATACTCTGGATTAGGTCCGTCCCAATGCAATTGCATTTGTTGATGCATTAACTACACTGATCACTTCCTTGGCTCGGTCCTCGGCCGCTATGATGGAAATGTATATTCGAAACTCTACGAAGAAGCATGGAAGAATCCTTTAAATGATGCAGTTGTGCCTGATGGCTACCATGAATACATTCGCCCAGTGCTGAAGCAACAGCTGCGTAATGCAAGACTGTGAAGAGTGCTGAAGACTATGCTGTTGCTATAATGTTGAGAAATAAAAGTTAATAAAGTTGCCTAGAAATTTCTCTAGTAAGGTTATGGCCGGGTAGGGCAAATAAATTAGTTCTTAAATGTAAATGGTTGGACTAATATTAAATTATTAAGTCCTTAACTGTTTCAGTTTTTTCTTATTTTTTCCAATTTATAACCAGTAACTCTACATGGCTCAACTTATTTGTACTGTTATTTTATTTATTGTCTCATATTGTTAACGAGAAAAGTACTAGTATTTTACTACATGTTCAGTAACACAAATCTGTTTACAGAAAAGTACCTAGGATTTTATTTTGTTGATAGGAAAGTACTAATATTTTATTTTAAACAAACAGAAAGTGGCATAAAAATAGACAAGATAAATAATATTTTTCATTTATTAAAGAGGAAAATTTACACAATACCATATTTTTTATTTTATTTACAGAAATAACTTTGTTTTTTCTTATTTTCATTCATTCCGAAAATAATTTCTTTTTTACTGATTTTTTAAATTTCGTTTTCATAGAGGGAGAGAAGGAGTTGTCTCATCATCATCAGGCTTAGAAGAATTCAAAATTTCAAAAATTTTCTCAAAATCATATAGAAACGGAGAAGATTTGTGTAGCTGTTAGAGTGAGACCGCTGGTGGCTGTGTCTAGAGACTTGTCGAATAAAAATTTCTGGACTGTCGAAGATAATCACATATCTCTTTGCAAATTTGACGGCATCCCTATCTCCAGTTTCTCTTACGCTTTTGGTATGTTAAATCATCAATTTTCTTATCCATCTCCTTCTCATGGATTTACTTATTCGAATTCTTACTCTTGAAGCTTTAGTATTTTTATCGGTAGACCATGTGTTCGTCAAAAATTTAAGTTGCATTTATTTAACTGTTGGTGGTATTGAAAATCACTTGTTATTTAATATCTTCATTTTTATTTTATTTTTTTTATGAAAATTACCAGGTATTCCCAGAATATTCTTATGAAATTTTCAAGGGTATACCTAAGATATTCTTAAAATATATTCAAAGTATTCGCCGGAAATTTCTTGAGAATTTCTGAGAAATACCAAAAATATTCCTAAAATATACCCAAGATATTCAGAAAAATATACCAAACTGTTTGTTTGACAATTTGTGATGTTTTGAGTTTTAATTGAATTCTATTTTTTTTTTCAATGATCTAATTATCATTGTTCTTATTTTTTTATTATTTTTTTGTGAAATTAAACTAAAATATCCCTAAAGTATATCAAAAGTATACCAAAAATATACTATCTGAACATATTTTTGGGTAATTATGAGATTTAAATACTGTTATAATTTTAGAAATTTGTTTTCAAGTAAAATTAAAAAAGCACCAGAAAAATATATAAAGGTACCCATTTTTTATATTTTTGTAAAATTCTCTTTACTAAACGACCTTTTTGCCGAAAGGTTATTGTTCTACTCTCTTTACTTTCAAATTAAAAGCTTATATAATACAACAAAGATTGGCCTTTTTTTTTTTTTTTTTTAAGTTTATAAAGAATGCATATTTGTAAAATTCAGTTACAGATTTTTATCTTTAACAAAAAAAAAAATCTAATAATTTAAGGGATTTAATTTACTTTTTTCTTGTTTTGAATTAATATAATTATTCTCAATTTTTGTATTGTACGTATTCTGTCTAAATCAACCACAACATTTAAGTTACCGCCTTAGCAAATTACAAAACCTATTGTACCATGTTCAACCTCACCAATATATATATAAACTGAAAAGTCATTGCCCTCTTCCTTTATATATTAAAAAAGAAAAGAAAAGAGAACACTAATAAAAAAAAAATATCATTAGGAGGCTTAATAAATTATGAATTACACAATAAGGGATAATCATCTTCTTGCACATACTATAAAAATGTTAAACTTCTACCGATATTGATGAATGGTGACAAAAAGACTCGAACTCAAGAAAAAAAAAGTTGCCACTTTTTCTAAAAAATACAAATATTACATTAGTACTTCAAGTTTCAAAAATAAATATTACAAACAAAATATTTCCTTGTGTGTTGAAAATGATAGGTGAAGTTTTTCGGTGTCCTTTTGTTTATATTAACAATTACATTGTTGATTGTCCATCAAGAAGTAAATATTTAGAATTCGAATTTAAAATTTTTAATTAGAGGAGAAGAGATGTTTATCATTATATCTCATCTTCTATTACAGATACAAAGACAAAAGCGAGCAAGACCTGCTTTATTAACGTAACACCTATAAATCCCATAATAGGTGATGCATTAATATTAGTTAAAGCAGTTGAATAATGAATACTGGTCCTTTTCTGATAAAAAATAAATTTATTAAAATCCAAAATAAATAAATTTATTAGAATCCAGAGGCATTCCAAATTTCCAAATCAAATTCTGGAAATGGTATTGAATCTGCCTCTTGTATTTATCAAAAATAATGTCTAATTGCCATACTAATTATATTTCTTTAAAAAAAAAAAAAATTCATCATCCATGGCTATAAATACTTTTTCATATTTGAATTATTTCCTACCAAGAGATTAAAACTCAAAATCAGTTTCAGAAATTCTTATCTTTTCCGTATTAACATCAAATCCTTTTCTTGTTTTTGGATTCTCAGGAAAATATGGCATCCACTGCTGGCCCGGTTATACGTTGCAAAGGTATAATATATTTCGAAGTTTTGATTTTTCCAATTTCCACATTTTCAAAATTAATGTTTTCAATGATTTAACTATTGAATCATAAGCTTTCGGATTTTATTCAATATATGTGGGATTTTTATTTTTCCCTAAATTTCAGCTTAATTGATCAACCAAATATATATTTGATGAAAGGTTTCTCATTTGCTATTGGATGACTAAAAGAAAAGCTTTTGGAATATCTCCAATCTGGGCACTTTTTTCTTTGCTTTACTTGGTAATAATGCAAATTTTGTTGGTGTAGCTGCCGTGGCTTGGGAGGCGGGAAAGCCACTGGTGATTGAAGAAGTGGAGGTAGCTCCTCCACAGGCTAATGAAGTTCGTGTGAAGATCCTCTTCACTTCTTTATGCCACACTGATATTTACTTCTGGAAAGCCAAGGTAAAATCATATGCACAGTGGCGTCTAGTCTCTTTGATTTGGTTTGCAGGTATGTTGTATGATGAAATATCAAACTGAATCTATGGAGTTGATTTTGTTTCAGGGACAAAATCCTTTATTTCCTAGAATACTTGGTCATGAGGCAGGAGGGTAAGTTAATCTCTCCAATGTTTATATTTATTCTATTTATGAGCCAATTTTCTATATATTCAGCTGATTTTCATTTTTACATTAATCGCAATAAGATTGTGGAAAGTGTGGGTCAGGGCGTGACAGATCTCAAGCCAGGCGACCATGTTCTTCCTGTGTTCACAGGAGAATGCATGGGATGTGCTCACGGCAAATCTGAAGAAAGCAACATGTGTGAACTTCTCAGGATCGACACTGACAGAGCTGTGATGCGTAGTGATGGAAAATCAAGGTTCTCTATCAATGGAAAGCCTATTTATCACTTTGTTGGGACATCCACCTTCAGTGAATATACTGTTATTCACGTTGGCTGTCTAGCCAAGATCAACCCTTTAGCCCCTCTTGACAAAGTCTGTGTCCTCAGTTGTGGAATCTCCACAGATGCAGAAGCTACAAACATTTTGTTAAAAATGAATTTAACTTTTTCCATGTTTGTCATATGTGTTAAATTGCTAAGGTATTGTTTGTTAGGTCTTGGTGCTACCTGAATGTTGCAAAGCCTCCAAAGGGCTCATCTGTGGCAGTGTTTAGACTGGGAGCTGTATGCCTTGCTGTGAGTATCTCATAATCTTATAGTTCAAGTTGATTAAGCATTTCTTTGTTCACTAATGGAACTGAATTATTCTGCTTCAATGTGATTAGGCTGCTGCAGGGGCTAGAATTGTTGAGGCTTCAAGAATAATAGGTGTTGATTTGAAGTTGAACTCGGACAGATTTGAAGAAGGTAAGACATTTGCTTTCTTGGAAGAGAAACTTATTGTTCAATTGACTAGTTGATTTAGCATTTCTAAGTTCTTATTTGTTTTGAACAGCTAAGAAATTTGGTATGAACGAATTTGTGAATCCTAAAGACGACAAGAAACCAGTTCATGAGGTTTGTCCCTTGAGCTAGTTTGCAATGTACATTATTTATTATAATTTCATCTTAATATGTTCTTATAAATCTGTCAATTCATTGAAATTAGGTGATTGCTGAGATGAATGATGGGGGAGCAGACAGAAGTGTGGAATGTACTGGAAAGTGGAAATACTAATGCAATGATATCTGCATTCGAATGTGTTCATGATGTAAATTTTCCTTCCCTTTCTATTAGCTGTGAAAATTCCAGTCTTGAGCTGATTGGAAAAGGGTTTATCAAATGAACTTTAATTGTGATGTTGAAGTGCGAATTTTGCCATTGACAGGGTTGGGGAGTTGCAGTCCATGTAATACTACCCCATAAAGGTGCAGTCTTCAAGACTCACCCGGTGAATTTATTGAATGAAAGGACTCTTAAAGGCACCTTCTTTGGAAACTACAAGCCTCGCTCCTACCTTCCTTCAGCTGTGGAGAAATACATGAGCAAGGTAGGCTATCCCTCTTGATGAAAGTTTGCAGGCAATGAATATAATCTATGCTGATTCATTGGTTTCTTGATATAATATTGTAGGAACTTGAATTGGAAAAGTTCATCACACATTCACTTATGTTTTCTGAGATCAACAAGGCCTTTGAATTGATGCTTAAAGGTGAAAGTCTTCGATGCATTATCTGCATAGAGGACTAGAATTGCTCTAAGAATATCCAAGTTCCCAGTAAATGTATTTTCTGGTTCTACCTATTAATGTTTGTTTTGTCTGTATAAATTGGGAGCACTGTTTGCCAATAGGCAAATTTAATATACCTTCATGGTTCTTTGTGAATTTAATTAATGATTTCTGCATAATCTAACATTCCTCTATAAGCTGCATCTATTCATTGATGATATTTATAAACATACAGAGAGAAACACATGTAAGCAGATATTGCTTCAAGTTACTACCATTTGGTATTTCCCTAAGCAAAGTCTCCTGTTAGATGTAATGACTAATAGCTGACATTTCAACAGTAAATTACATTTTATGAATATAACTTTTTACTATCTCATGGAAAAATCTCCAACATAGATCGCAAAGAAAATTGAGTTCAAAATCCAGCCAAAGCCATTACATATGAATCAAATTGAGTTCAAAAAGATATATTTGGTCTGTGGGGTCCGTATACATACCCGTGTCAACCAATATCAAAATTCATGGATATATCTTTATGATCTTATCTATACTAGATTCATCAGAATTTTTTTGACTAAATTTGAAGTGACTTAAAAAATAGAAATAGTATAAATTTCAATTATAAAAATGGACATGCAATAATAAAACAGTAAAAAATGTTTTTTTTACAACATTCCCCTACAAATTTTCATATTTTGAAAATAATATATAGTTCATTAAACAATCATTCAAGCAATGATCACTCATTTTTTCATCAATTTTATTATGAATAATTAGAAAAAAGAAGAGTTTTCTAAAATTTATTGGAGTCCACTTTATTTTTTAATGGAGTCCATATTTAAAATACCATATCTATTATACAGCTTTTGAGAAATTTATGGGGTCCGATGACTCCACAAACTTCTTCTTGCATCCGCCCCTGCTTATGATAGAAGCATACCCTTAAAATTTCTTTGCATCCCATAATTGAAGCAGAAAAAAATTGGCAACCAAAGATGAATATCCCCTGCTACCCCGTATGCTACATTGTTATGAACCAGGTATGCATCTCAAAAAAAAAAAAGGTTCTCTAATCTCTGATTCATCTTTCCATTGCAATATATTTTATTCTTTGTAAAAGATGTGAGAATTTAACAAGGAAACAAAACTGTACAAGAAGAAATGCAGTAGCTAACTATTTCCCATTGTTTTCCAGCAATTTTGCAAGGCTAAGCAAGTTCAAAACTACAAAAGCAAGGCAAATACAATTTATAAATACTGACCTACCTATTGTGGAGCATCTTCAGAAAACCGAGCATCAAAAGGAGCAGAAGGGTGGGCATGCCCAGCTGCTCCAGAACCATGCTGTAGCTCGATAACAAGCCATCGGACAGCTTTACTCATCTGCTCCAACCGTACAGCACTGATAGGTGGAAGATTTGTTGACTTTCCTGTAAAAGATCCCGTGGCTTCATCCACCAAGCACTCTGATCCTATCCTCTGCTTCACAGATTCAACAATCTCCTCAGCTTGATCACATGCCACCCTAAACAGCTCCCACTTTTGCTTAAAGTTTTCCAATGCAACATCCGTGGCTACTGTTTTCTGGCCACCAGCAACCTCCTTGGCCTCAAGTACACTAGCTGACGCACCCATGAACTCCTGGTATGCGCTGCTTAAAGAGTCTACAATGTTGTCCATCACAGTCCACTTCTGCTTCTATTAGACTTGGTATTAACTATATCAACTGAGATATAATAACACATAAAAAAGTAAAAAGATCATGTTTTAAGCAAGCTGAGTTACGTATCCCAATTCAACAAATTCACAGATATTCTCCAATTGAATTTTAAGTTCAATTATATACTATATTAACCCAGAAAGTTATATATTATACTATATTAAAGCACCAGTTTTGAATAGTGACCAGCTAAAGCAAGCAGAGGATTCATTTACAATGAACAAGTGAAGCTTGAAATAAATTAAAGGGCAGCTGCCAATTTGCAAGCAATCTACTTGTTTTTAACTCTAAGAATTTGCTAGAGACAAACAAAAAACAATAGACTAAAACATAATTTCACAGATCTAAGCAAACTCATACACCCATTAACAAAAAAAAAAACCATTATTTGCATAAATACACAATGTTTAGATAGAACATGATTTTTGCCTAAACGAATCAAAACATAATAAGCCGTGAAATTCCTAATACCATCTTACAGGTAAATTCCAAGTGTTAGAAGATACTTGCCGGTTGAGGTGGAACAAGACTGGAATAATCGCGGAAATATCACCAAAAGATTTGAAGGGCTGGGGTTTCCAGAGAAATTGCGAAAGAGGCACGGTGGTAGAGCGAGGAATTATTAGACCTCGACCTCGACTTTCTATTTCTCTTTTCAATCAAATTAATTTACAAATTTAATATTTCATTTGATATTATTATGTATTCATTAAAATACTATTAAATTACATATAAAATATTAATTCTTTAATTTCTTATTTTTACTGTGACTATAGTTTTTAATAATGTTAAATATATAATATGTTAAGAAAATAATTTTTTACTAAAAAGTTAATTACAAATTCATGTCTCAGCTTATTTTTATCTTTTCATTATCTGAATATTAAAAAAATAAAAAGTATTATTAATTCAATATTCGAATAAAATATAAGAGAAATGCAGAATAAATATGAGACTTATATTTCATACAGTGTCCTTAAGATAAATTTGTCTCTACTACAGGTATTTAGGAAAACTAGTATTTGTCTCTTAGGATATAACAGATATCAAATATATGTTGAACACATAATACCCACTTACAGTAAACTGATTATATGTCTCTTTTTCTATCACTTTGAGAATAAAAAGAAGAAAATTTTTCCAATAATAGCAAAAATCCAACTAAAAAAAAATTCTGTCAACAAAAGCCAAAAACTCTTATTTATACTAAATAGAGCAGACATGAGATTAATTGTAACTAATCTTTTTAAAAACTACTAATAATGTCTTTGTAACATTCAAATAACAGTGAATTTAATCTTTGAAATATTAGAAAATGAAATTCCGAAAGATAAGAAATTTAAAAGACAAATATGGAAAATAAATGACACGAGCATGTGAATTAGTCATGTATTTATTGCAGCATAACGACACATGTGTGTCAGAAGCATGATTGTGTGAACCAATACGGGTGTGTAGAATTAAGACTGTACACATATCACGATACAAAAGTGTCACTTCAATTTCCAGAAACAAAAAATGTAAAAATTAAACTTGGTTTGAACCGACATTCATGTACACAGGTTACGTATCCACGTATTAGCCTATCCCGGACCATAAATTTGCACCCTATCTGCGCCTGAGCGTACAAAAAAAAATCTTTCATGCTATTTTCTTACCCATATAAGAATACATCTTATTGTATAAATACAAATACAATTTTATATTTTAGTGATGTGGAACAACTCTCACTTTCTCTTTTCCTCTTTATATCTCATTATCAAAGAGGTTACTTCAAACTTTAATTTATATTTACACATTATTTATTTTGAGGATATGGATATATTAATTCATAGTTCTCATATCAAAAAATATATATCTAGTTCTTGCTCCCAAAATAGAGTTATGAGATCCACCCGAATTACTCTATTAAAATAACTCATAATCACAATTTTTTCACTTTCATTTTTCTTTTTTATATCTCCTTATTCAATTTATATTCATACATCGTTTATTTTGAGTATATGAATACATTAATTCATAGTTCTCACGTCAAGTAATACATATCCAGATCTTTTTTTCAAAACCAAATTGTGATATCCACCCGAAGTACCTCTCAAAATGACTTATAATCATAATTTTTCTAGTAAAATTTTGATTAATTAGGATTGCGAAGAGATTTTTTGAGTGCGCGACGGAACTCAAACCAGGTGATCATGTTCTTCCTGTGTTTAGTAGAGGAATGCAAGGAATGTGTGCTCACTTCAAATATGAAGAGGCAACATATGAAACCTTCTTAGGATACACACTGACGGAGCTGTGATGCGTAATGGTGGAAGGAAAATCAAGGTTTCAATCAATGGAAAAAACCCATATTATCACTTAGTTTGGATGCCCACCTTCAGTGAGTAAACTTTTATGGGTAAATCTTTTTTTTTTAATCTAAATTTTTATTTGTGTATTAAATTGATATCAAAATTTCAAAGTTAAGTTTTAAATTTTGGCATTTTAAATTTTTTCGATATCCACATCAGTAAATCAATGGCTATATTAATAAATTTGGCATATACATCAACAAGAATCAACTTGAACAGTGTTTAGTACTACAATATGAAACTAATTCTAAAATTTTAGTACCGGTTCGATACAAAACAAAATTTTAGTGCTAATTTAATACATAAACAAAAATTTTGGTTAAAAAAAAAAGTTTTTTACCCATACTTTTATTTATGTTGGTTGTCTTGCCAAAATCAATATCTCATAAAGGCAGAATCCTGAACAATAATTCAGAATCTAAAGTCAAAAATATAAAAATTTATATACTATAAATTATAAAAAATAGTATAAATTTATATAATGTTATATATATTTTAAAAGTTGATTGGTTGATTTTCGAATAAATGTAATTCCACCTGTAGAACAATCACTTTGCCCCTCTTGACAAAATCTGTTCCCTTAGTTGTGGAAAGCTACACATTTTGTTAAAATGGGTGCAACTTTTTTTTTTTTTTTTGTGAATTAAATTGCCAAGGTATTGTTTGTTAGCTGGTGGCGCTACCCTCAATGTTGCAAAGCCTCTAAGTTAGGGTAAATTATATTATAGACTCTTGTTTACGGAATATTATAAATCTCATACGTATGAAAGTAGTAATAAAATATAGTAATAATTTTATAAATAAAACAATTTTATATATGTTCATTTGTTAATATAGGTTCATTAGTTTATTAGTAAAATATTTATTAACTTATTAGTAAAAATTTTATTATTTTATTGATAAATGTTTATTTTATTTTAAAACAAAATTAGCAGTTATTGTATTTGTCTGATGTGATTTTCTCGATTTGTTATTTTTTCGTTACATTTTATCTTTATTTTTTTTAGGTGACATTTTGAATTTTTTTAAAACAATTTAATAAATTAATACTTACGAAAGATAAAATTTTATTAATTAAAAAAGCAAAATTCATTAGTTAAAAAAAGCCTACATGTGTCTACTGGATTCTAGTCCATAATACATCCCGACCAGAATCCAGCATATAATTTACATTCCTTTTTCAGTAATGGAACTGAATTAAGCTTTAGTTTCATTTTCTTCTTAGTTTTGGGCCTTTTTTCGAGTGTGTTCTTTCAAATTTTAAGGCCTTTCTTTTTGTTGTCTTATTCCAATCAACATCGCTAAATTTTTATTGATCTTCATGTGCCAAACTATTGAAAAAAAGGAAAATTTTCAAAAACAACAAAAAGTTTATAAAATATAAAAAAAATCTTAGATTATGTGTTACAATATTACACAAATATCTAGAGTTAAAAGTCACTCCAAGTATATATTCGGTATATTTTAATATACTTTAGTATATATTATACTTTATATATTATTTAGTATACCTTAGTTCGATATATCTCGGTATATCTCTTAGATATATTTTTTCTTGTAAAATCTTTTTTTATCAGAAATTTTTTCCAATTTAAGTATAATTCTTTTAAATCATCATTAAAACTATTTAAATATTTTAAAATAAAATCAGAATTGAAAATATTATAATCGCAAATTTTGTCAGGATATAGTTTATAATGGTATTTTCACAAACATAATTAATGCATAAATTTTGTCTTGCTGAAAATTATGCTTTGGTATTTAAATTGCCCACTTCTTGAAAAATTCCGCCATGAAAATCGTTGTTTCCAAGATCGATGAATCTCAGAAAATTCAGATTGCTGATGTATGGGGAAATTGAGCCCAACAAATTCTGGTCTTTTAAGATCAAGCGTCGAAACGAGAGCGGACCAAGATTTAATGTTTCTATTGCTTTCATTGACATGGTTGTTTTTCTTTTTTTTTTTTTTTTTTCAGAAATTTCGGCTCTAAAATGGTTGGATAGTTGTAGCTTGCATGGATGATCTTAAAAAATGAAAAATAAAATCAAATTGAGAAGTGGATTTGAGAAAATGAAAAGAAAAAAAATGTGTATTTTTAAAAGAAAAAGTTAAAAATTAGTTAATAGTGTAAATTTCTCTTGAAAAAATTAGTGATTGGCTACGTTCACTCGAGGGTGGATAATTGTTTCTTTAACTTTTAGAGATGACGATTTTCTTTCTACCTGTGGTGCCCCGTCCCGAACAGAGTAGATTTTTTCATCTAATTTATGCCTTGCCCTAACTCTAAAATTTTTTGTATTAGGAACGGGGCAAGGACAATATATACATCCACCGCTCCGATTCCTGCCTCAATAATTTTATTTATATTTGTATATTTTATATATATTTATACATACAATATTTGTTTATATTTTAGCATAATTAATAAATTTAAAAATAATAAAATAAGAATATAGAATCTATTTAAGGTAAAAAAAATTTTATTTAAAAAATTATATAATTAACTAATTAATAAAATATTAAAAATAAAACAATTTTAAATATTAAAAATAAAAAATATATAATAAAAATCAGGTTTAGATCGGGATTAGGGATACTTGTCCCCTTCGGGTATGGGGATGGGGACAAAAAAAAAATTTCCGTCAGGAATAAAGAAATCCGTCATGTTGTTACTTCTATTAACTTTTTAAAATATATATAATAGCATATAAATTTATATTATTTTTTAAGATTTACCTCCCTAAAAAATATTGAATTATATTTTTATACCTTTAACTTAAACTTTTGACTATGTGCCTCTGAAAAAAATACACATAAATGAAAGATGCATGTGGAGTTTTTTTTTTTTTTTTTTAATGAATCAATCCTTTGGGGAGGATTTTATTCTCAAATCTATGCAAAATAGGGGATTCGAACTCAAATCATTCAAAGAATCTCACGAGTTTTTTACTGTTCAATGTCTCCTAGAGATTTTTTTTTGGAATAAATCATGATGCATGTGGAGGGAGTTAGACATAAAAAGATGACAAAAATATTACTGGGTCACATGTAGGATATTCTACGCATAAGAATCTAATTGTAATTTATTTTTACTTTTTCCTAAAAAAAAAATTGTTTCACATAATTAAAATATATATTTAATACATAACTTTTATCCTTAAATTTTTTAAAAATAAATAAAGTTATATTTCTCCATTTATTAATTAAAGATAATAAAAAATTATCTCAGAATGTTACAACTCATCTCCATATAGAACTCAACGTTTTCGGTGATGTAGGTAGAATAATAGTTAAACCATGAGGTCTTAAATGATTAATTCAGATTATTATTAGTTGGTGTATTGATTTATAAACTTTTCTTACTTTCTCATGCATTTTCAACGTGGCACTGAAACGCCAGCACGTCAAATGAATCTCTCTCTAAATTATTGATTTTACATTTCCCCCAAAATCTTTCTCATATTTTGTCCGACTTAGAATTTATTTAAAAATATTTCGCACTACTAATTATAAGTAAAGTATTCAAAGTGAAGAAGCCTTTGGATTGACCGAATTTAAAATTTATAGATTCTAATAATTTCATTATTTAATTTGGCTATAAAATTTATGAATTGATGATATAATTTATTTTATACTCATATTTGGTTTAATGACCACAATCTATAAATTTAACAATTAATTTTTAATTTTAGCTTTTATTAAATATTGATAAATTATTATATACTTAAAAATTTAGAAATTAAAATTGATTATTTTAAGAGTTGAAAAATTAAAAAAAATAAAGTTATTATATGTTAAATATTTAATTACATTGTTAAAAAATATATTTTATTAAAAATTTAATGCATATTAATATTATATTATGTAAAATAATAATAATAATAAAATAATTAGTTGAAATTAAAAGAAATTTGATTTTTTTATTTTTTATGATTAAAAATAGTTTTAAAATATTATTAATTTATTACGAAGAATAGATTTTGGTCCGTTAAAGAAATGGAAAATCAAATATTTGAAAATAAAAAATTTTAGTAGATAAAACATTTTTTAAAATTTATAAATTTTAATTTTTTTAAATATTTAAATAATAAATTTAACATAAATATATATGAATTGTTTAAAAATTTTCATTTAAAATTTTACAATTCTATTGTATTTGAAATAAAAATTAAAATTTCACTACAAAAGAGGATACTACAGCCTTACAAATAAGGACAAGTGGTAATCGTTAAAAGAGCGTTTAAAATTGCTACTAATTAGATTTTTAAAAAGTAAATTTAAAATTTTTTAATTTAATTAACTTTTAATCTAATTTTTTATAAACTATTAAGCATTTCTATGCATGTTTTTCTCTAAAATGGTTTTCAAATTTTATTTAAAAAAAATTTATTCTAAAGACGCTTTTCTCAATCTCAATATTAAATGGATCCTAAATAAATAAATAAAATTCTGTTATATCTTATTAAATTTTCGTACTTTTCTTCCACATACATCGAATGGGGACATCGAATATCTTTTTATTTCTGAATATGCCGACATTGTTCCTTTTTTCTTTTTACAAAAAATTTTTTGTTGGCGTGTGAAAGAATTTATAATTAGATAGCAGCCAAAGAATTTGAATTTTTTGTGCCAACTGGGAGCACATGTTTTATGTCATATATCAAAAGGTCCCACCTTTTTTTTTATTTAATAAAATAATATTAACCTTTTTATTTTTTATTAAAAAATTTAATAAATTATGGTCAATACTACTATAAAGTTATTAGGCCAAAAAGACAAATAGTTCCTTAAATTATATCCATAAGTGCAAGTTACATTCTGAATTTTAATTCAATGCGATTAGCCTCTTTTAATTTAAATTCATATAATTAGACCTTTAAAGTACTCTACCGTTAACTCTCTGGCGTTGAGCCAACTCGGTGTATGAAACGGCATCGTTTTTTATTTTTCAAAATGACGCCACTTTGATAAAATTAATAATGAAAAAAGATAGAAGCTAGAACGATGTCGTTTTATGCTTAAATTAAAACAATGTCATTTTGATTAAAAAAAAAATTGACCTCATATTTGGAAAACGTTGTCGTTTTATGGTTAGAAGGAAATAAAAAAAAAATCGAGAAACCCACATTTTGTTCAGATTTTCTATTTTTCTCACTCTTCCCTCTTAAAGCCCTAACTCAAAATCTCATAAACTAACAGTCCAACCCTAAATTATTGTTTGTGTTCATCTGCATTGAAGAAAGAGAAAATGTGATATTTTTTGTGTTAATTGTTCGATTATTGTTAGAAAAAGGGAAGTAAGGGAACATGAGATCTTTTGTTAGAATCTCCAAAATAGATTGATGTGAAGCTTTAAAGGTAAGTATGTATTGAATCTTAAAGATTAGATTGTTAGAAAACTTCGGTTTTGTAAATGCATTATGTGTGGTTTATTTTTGAAATGTTAGGGTTTAGGTAAGATTTTTGTTGAAAGGATTGGTGAATGGTTTTTATAGTGTGATTTAGAGATTGTGTGCATGCATTATGGGTGTGATTTAGAGATTTTATTTTTGAAATGTTAAGGTTTTGGGTCTGATTCTTTGCCTCGCTATTTTTTTAATATATGATTTTGTTATGTTAGGATATAAGTGAGGAGAATATGAGTAAATTGAATGATGTGGGACTTAAGAAGTTAGGTTAGGTGAAGAACATGCCATGGACCATGATGACAGCGACAATAATGACATGGTAAGCGATGACATTGGGGCAAGTGGAGCCAGTGAGGAGAGTGACATTGATACAAGTGTAGACAGTGAGGAGAATGAAGACTATATTGTTATGCCTAGTGCGACTGAAGTTAGCAGTGATAGAAATTATTCAAGAATGAATGTTGAAAAGCCAATATTCTAGTTAGGAGCTCACTTTGAGAATGCATCAAAATCTAAAGAAGTTGAGGCCCTTTACTCTGTTGCTCATAGGTACAAATTTACTTTTAAGAAGAATGAGCTTGGAAGGGTAAAAGTGCAATGTGAAGAAGGCTTCCCATTTGTATTATTTGCATTAAAAGAAAGAGAGAGCGATGGTTTAGTTATGAAAACTTACAATTCTGATCACACGTGTGTGAGGATATTCAAGAACAAATTGGTGACAATGCACTATATAGCACAGTACTTCAAAGAGAAGTTATACAACAATCCTGACATCAAAATAAAAAACATGAAAAAAGAATTTGAACAAGAAATGAAAGTGCAAATCAATATAGACAAGTGCAAGCGAGCAAGGAGAATGATAATGCAAGAACTTGAAGGCAGTTATAAGGAAGAATTTAGGGCACTAGTATCATATGCAGCTCAACTTAAGGAGAACATCCCTGATAGTAGAATTGAGATTGAATTATGCAAGGATGAGTTGTCTAAGAGTAATATAGTATTAAAAAGGATGTTTTTTTTTTTGGTCCATGCAAAAAGGGATGGATGGATGGCTAGTTGTAAGCCAATTACTACTGTAGAAAAGGCATTTTCAAAAGGCATTGTGAAGGGAATGGTGTTAAGTGTAATTGGAAATGAGGCTAATAATTCCATTTACCTTATTGCATTTGCAATTATTGATAAGGAGAACACAAACAACTGGCTTTGGTTCTTCCATTTTTTGAAGGAAGAACTAAACTTACAAGATGGATGAAATTACACTATCATAATTGATATATGAAAGGTTATGTTCGTTACCTTAACTTTTTACTTCATATTGTTAAAATACAATATATACATTATAGATAGATAATTACTATATTGCTCATTCTCATATTGTATACTGATCTTTATCTGCATTGTTATATACTTGAAGGGTTTATGCAATGCAGTGATGGATGTTCTTACAGAAGCAGAGCATAGATGGTTTGCAAGGCATTTATATGCCCATTAGAGCAAAGAATGGAGAGGCACTAAGATGATGGAGAAGTTATAGAGGTGTACATCGAGCTTTTTTGAAGAAGAATTTAAAGATAATCTTAAGAAGATGGCAGAATATGGACCAAAGCCTGTTGAAGATCTACTAAAGTGGCCTCTCCAAACTTGGTGCAGAGCATACTTCAGTACAAGGAGTACCTCTCAGATTGTGGATAACAATTTGGGTGAGATATTTAACTCAATGATCAGGAATGCAAGAGGGAAGCCAATCATAAGCATGGTGGATGCAATTAGAAAAATTATAATGAACAAGATCAAGGATGCAAGGGAGGAGATAAGCAAATGACCTTCAACGTTCAACAATGATGCAATGACCCAGTTTATGGAGAACAACAAAAGATCATTTTTATGCTCTGTTGATTTCAATGGGGATAGTGGGTACGAAATTAGCAAAGGAAGAGATATGCATATAGTATGTCTTGATAAGAGAATATGTACGTGTAGATAGTGGGATTTGACTGGAATTCCATATTCACATGTAATTTGTGCATTCAATCATACAGAAGTTGATCCTTAATATGTGGTATCACAAATCAATTAATGTATAAAGTAACTTATCAATTTGCAATGCCTCCCATTGCTGGTGAAATATTTTGAAAAGCAAGAAAGCTACCTCCAATAGAACCTCCCAAAGTTACCAAAATACCTCGAAGACCGAAGAAGCAAAGTAAAATGGAACACAATGAACCAAGAAAGCAAGTTGCAGAAGGAAAAATGAGTAAGAAAGGTGCAAAGATGACCTGTAGCCGTTCTAGAGAAAAAAAGAATTCCATATGCAAGATTTCCAATTGTACTGATTTTACAGTCATTTCCAATGAATTTCCACTGAATTTGCATTATTTTCATTTTAATTTGAAGGTGTCTAAATAAGGTACCGAGCATATTCGAGAAAGTAAATTAATAGATGCTAATTTTGCAAAAAAGAGGAAAGGAATGACTCTAATTACTGCAGCTGCTTTAGGAACAAGAGCAACAAGAAGAAGAGAAACAGGATTTGGGTTACTTATTGATAAAATGATTGGGAAGACAACTTGGAATGTGAGGGAAAAGTGAAACTGGTTATAATTTACTATTGAATGACATAAGATGGATGACTTTATTTTATAATTATTGCTTATGTATTAATTAGTGATTATTGCTTATGTAAAGTTGGAACTGGCAGAAATGATTTTATTTTATGATTATTGCTTATGCAATGTTGGGACTACCAGAAATTACTTTATTTTATGATTATAAGTGGGTTATATATTGGGACTGTATGATCAATTATCTGGTAGTTTTATATCAATGTAATTATATCTGAGCTATTTTAATTAGTCATTATAAGTGGGTTATATGTTGTTATGTATCGTTTAATTATTAGTGTAATGTATGTTTGTATCACAACCTTCACAGCCAAGTGAAAGGGTTGTGGTTCCTACTTTTTTAAAAAAATACTAATGCTTCTTCAAGCACCATCCATTTATGTGAATATGGTAGAAAGACATTTCTAATTTCCAATGAAAAGAAGATTACTTCTGAGCCTCGCCAAGTTCAAGATGGAGAAGAACAAAGAAATGTACAATTTGGACATGTGGGATCACAAGTATCAAGACCTATAAATTTGAGATTTAAACCTCCAGAAATGAGCTGGTTTGGCCAACCAGCAACCAACTACAATAGCAAGTGGAGAAAAGAAGAGGTCAAAAGCAAAGAATGAACCAAATCAATAACAGCTTAGTTGTTTCAATAGCTTCTAATTCTAACCAAATCAATAACAGTTCATCACCTTGGAGATTCCCTCTGAATTTCCTGCTCAGTGGCAAAGAAATGGTTTTACTCATATTACAATTATTCCTTTGGTATTTGTGTTAGGCAGCATTAGTATATTACACAGAATGCTGCCTTTTGCAAATATTTTGATTGGTGGGATTTTTTTGGGTCTGGTAGCAATAGTATATGATAGAATATTGTTTTTATATAGGTTGGATTTTTTGGGTTTGGCAACAATAATATATGACAGAATGCTGCCTATACATATACTAAAGCAATTGTAATTGTTCATTATGTCAATTTAATAAAATATCACTTATTACTATATTTCTTTCCAATATTTCTTTACTGCATTTTTTCAATTACACCAACATATTTATCCATACTTTACTAATATCAATTTATGTATCTAATTAATTGGCCTTTATCATTATCAATATAAACACCTAATTGCAAGATCAAATAATATAAATACTACATTTATTAACTATTGTGAATATTACATGTTGAAAACATCCAATACAACATGTAATTGTAACAAAGTAATAAAACACATCTCCTCGATCATATGACACTTCTATTTTATCCCTCATGTTCAACGCTCCATACTTTACTACAATTGACCATACTACCTGTATAATTAGAAGATAATTTTTCAATTTTTTCACATAATTATAGACACAAATATCACAACAATACTCCAACTAATGACATTTAAAGCTATCAACTTTCTCACTCTATTATGCACAATCTTTAGTTCCTTCTTGCTCTCCACATTCTGTTTCTTTAACATGGCATTATCATATAACAGACCTTCTATTTCTATCAACATAATGTCTCGGAATTGCATGCAAATTTTCTTCTTACGCTCTATGTTCTCTTTCTTCAATTCATGCAAAAGTCTTGCTGGATATTCTGACAGTTCATTATCAATCCATTGTAAAAACCCACAACCCCTTATATGCACCCTAAACCATATAAACTTCATTAACCAATGTTATATTGAAGCCAAATTCAGTAACAAGCAAAACAATTGAAGAACTTACTCTATAATTTGGACAACCATAAAAATGGCGACTTGGGTTAGCTTCTGTCCATGAAGTCCACCATTGAGCTACAAAATTGTAATGGCACATTACAAAGGAAACACCTTCTTTAAGGCCTTCATCGTGATTGAAGGAAATAAATGAAGATGATACCATAATCACTAAATTTGAAAATTAATTTTAACAAAAAAGTTGCTAATGGAGACAAAATCGGACTTCCTTCGTTTTATGAAGATTCGAACAAAATAGTTCTTGTTCTCTTCCTTTGCTTTTTTCTAACAGTAATCAAACAATTAACATAAAAAATATTGCATTTTCTCTTTCTTCAATGCAGATGAACACAAACAATGATTTAGGGTTGGGGCTATTAGTTTAGGAGATTTTGAGTTAGGACTTTTGGAGGAAAGAGTGAGAAAAATGGGGAATCTAAACCAAAAGATGGGTTTCTCGACTCTTTTTTTTTTTCCTTCTAACCATAAAATAGTAGCGTTTTCCAAATATGAGATCAAATTATTTTTTTAAATCAAAACGGCTTCGTTTTAATTTAAACATAAAACGATGGTGTTCTAGCTTTTATCTTTTTTTAAAATTAATTTCATCAAAATGATGTCGTTTTGAAAAACAAAAAACGTCGCCGTTTCATACACTGAGTTGGCTCAATGCCGGAGGGTTAACGGATAGTAACAATAGGGTACTTTAGGGGCCTTATTCCACCGAATTTAAATTTAGGAAGTTATTATACTGAGTTAAAATTCAGAGTATGACTCGCGCTGAAAGATATAGTTTAAGTGTCTATTTGCCCTTTTGGCTAAGTTATTATCATCTACTATTATTAGTGGAGAGTAGTAAATAGATTCAGAGTTAGAAAACTTTTTCAATTATCACCCCAATTATATTACCCTTAATTGCTAAATTGACCTTTTCACATGCAACCCGATTTTTCATATATTGCTAAATTGACCTTTTCACATGCAACCCGATTTTTCATATATATATATATATATATATATATCAAAACAAAAGTAGGAAATAAAATGATAAAACATATTAAATACAAACAATGGAATATACCTTATGCCAATTAGTTTCTATGTCACATTCATCCACATGAATAATTTTTTTTTAAAGGAAGACTGGAATCTGATTCTTTGAAAAGGAATAAGAGAGTTTAAAATTACTATTGATTGTTTTAAAAGCAGATTTTAAATTTTTTCATTTAATTGACTAATTTTTTTAATTTTTTATAAAATATTTTTTTAAAATCTGTTTTTGAAAAAAAAAATTTATTTACATGCTTCTAACCAAAATAATTTTCAGAACTAAAAAAAATTAAAAATATAAATTTTTTTTAAAAATACTTTTTTCCAAACATAATTTCAACCACGACCTCAAATTTCTCTTTATGGTATTAGGACACGAGGTCTTGAGCCCACGTGAATGTTTTTATTATTCTTTTTGGAAACTGCTCTACAAAAATTAGTGATAACAATAATAATTGACGGTCTGCATTTGATAGCATTATTTTACTGTTTTTTTCAAATTGGAAAATAAAAAATTAGAAGCATGATAGAGATGGACTTAATGAGTTGTTGGTGGAATAGACTTGGTTGAGATAATGAGAGGGAAATGGAAAAATATTATTTAAATGAGGTAAAAATACATCGTGGTTTCTTTTATTAATATATCTGATGACGTTGATAGAGAGCATTCCTAACTAACTTTCCAGTTAATAAAAAAATAAATAATCATTAGAATTCCATTATTATTCTTAGACTAATGCATAATATAATGATTTTTTAGAGTTTCAAGATTAATATATATTTACTAATTAAAAATAGCAGATTAGAAGAGAAAATTAAAAAAAATCTAAATTTTTACAAATTTCATAATTATATCAAATTTTTTAAAAATTTCATTTAAATTAGATGAATTTTTAATTTTAAAATAAATATAGCTTTGGTAATATAAAACTAGTCTCCAAACATAACTAGTACTTATATAAATTAATCAAATGAAATAATTGCCGCCGTGGTTTTAAATATCCTTTTATACATTACATAGCATTTAATTCCAATATTGATACGATACGGAATACAGTATGAAAATTTTTTTGTGAGTTATTTCTAAAAAAATTCACGGTTTCGTAAGATGATACTGTCTGATACTTTTACATCAATTCTGATGCCGAGACAATATGTGAAACCGTTAATTAAAAATATGGTTGGCATTGATATGATTAAATACTAGGATAAAATAATTGACATTTTAGTCTAATTATCCGATTATAATTTGACATATTTAATCCAATCGGCGCATGTTCATCCACATCAGCTTCAATTAATCCATTTTGTTAATATATATATATAAGTATTAGCTAGGCTCTGATACTGGTTATATACTACCGAAATTATATTTGTTTCAAAAATAAAAATTCATATAATTTAAATAAAAAATTTTCAGATATAATTATGATATTTCACAAATTTTAATCTTTCCTTAAATGATACAGACATTATATAATAGTCTAAAAAATAACTTTTTAATGATTATCAATTTAAATTATGGATATAATTTTTATAAATTATTGATGTAATAATTTTCTAATATTATATAATAATTTCCATAACATAATCATATCAAGAAGGCAAATCTTTAACTAATCAAATATATTTTTATTGGATATATAAAGTTAGTCCGACTAATTTAGTGTATATTGCATATGACATTTTCTCAATAATATTTAAATTTTATAGTAGTTAGAAACTCAAAATTGAAATTCCAAATCTCTAATTAACTCGGAAAAAAAAAATTCTTAATCAACTAATCCACATAATAGATCAACTATTCAAAGACTTTAATGATTTATTAAGTTGACTGCTCTCTGTTTGCAGGCTGCTTACGTTGAATTTTCAATTTCTTGATTATTGGGATCTAACTAATATCTATTATTTTATTTCTAATTTTTGAAAACCTCCAACCTATTCATAACATTTTCGATTATAATAAAATTAAAAAGATTTTTTTCTATAGTGGTTGAACAATGGTATTCAGAGAGATACGTGTAGCACCTGAATCATGTTGAAGCCAGATTATGATGAAGTTGATATTCCCACGATATAATACAATTAAACGATATAATACCATACAGATTTTTTCATGATATAATACAAATACATTTAATCTGTTTATGATACAATTAGATATTTTTAAAAATATATAAAATATATAATAAATTTTATACAATATAAAATTATACATTTAAACGATTATATGGTACGAAACAATACGTTTAAACATTTATATGACACGAAATGACACATTTAAACGATACGTATATACGTTTAAATATATAAATTTATAATTAGTTAAATAATTGAACGTTACGAAAACAACATGATTAATGATATGAATAGTAATATAACACGTTTGTACATCACTTGAAACTAGACTCCATATATTCCAAAATAATAATATCATATTTTGGCTATTAATCAAGTTTACTTACTCCCTTAATATATTTTTCTATTAATTAAGAGTAAAATTAATATTAAGGCTTTAAATTTCAAGTTTTTCAAAACGAAAATTATTGAATCAATAATCACTGGAAAATGTTAAAATATTAATTATGAACTGCTATTGTTTGTTTAAATATATTAATATATCAAATACCTTAAGCATATATCGAATTCGGACAATTTGAATATGATTGACTATATCCATTAATATTGGTAGAAATTTAACGTATTTATAGTGAGTGCAAGAAAATGACAAACTTGTTAGAATAGATTTTTAAATTGTGGAAATCCAAATTAGACATGAATTTGGATAAGTCTTAGACTTGGATTAGTTTAAGACTTTAGACTTGGATTAGGAAATTTATTACTAATTGAAAAAATATTCATATTCTTGATTGACAAGTTTATGAATATATAAATATAAGCAAGATTAAGAATTTTAAGGCAGTGAAGCAAAGAGAGCAAATACATGAGCAATTTGGGGATTTGCAAGTTTGAGTTTTTGCTTTAGTATTATTGGGTGTGGGAAACATTCAAGGAACTTCGGAAATCACCTTTGAGAGCTTTGAGAATTTCTCTAGGGGTTTTAGAGAGGTGTGAGTAATTCTTTTAGATTATGTGAGAGGAAAAATACAATAAATTGTGATTTTGAGTTTGATCAACTCAAAAGAGATACAATTTTATTGTATTATAATTTTATTTTATTTTCTCCTATAGTAAAGAATTAGTTACTTTTTGTGGATGTAGGAAATCAAGAGCCAAACCATGTAAATCTTGTCTTCTCTTATTTTTTTTTGGCTTGATTTTTTTATTTTGACGTGTTTATTAGTTGTTTTCCCTAACAAGTGGTATCATAACTGGTTTTGATTAATATTCAATAAGCATGTTGAGGTAATTTATCATCACTTTTTATAGTAGAAAAATATGATGGAAAAAACAGTTTTATTCTTTAGTAAAGAAGGGTAAAAGATCTCCAAATTCAACAAGGCTTAGCGAAAGCAATGAAGGGAAAGGATGAGGAAAAGCCAGAAAAGATGAGTAATGAAGATTGGAAAGAGCTCAAAAAAAGGTCTGTTAGTATGATACATCTTTGCATTAGTAATAAATTATAAATAATGTTATTGAGGAGAATTATACCGCGGTGATTTGAGACAAATTGAAAAAAATTTATTTGACTAAAAGTTTGACCAATAAATTACATCTAAAGTGAAAATTATACAAGCTGAGGATGGTGGAAGGTGGGAATCTGAAGGAGCATATGAATGAATTCAATAAAATCTTAGATCAATTGAAGAAAATTGATATTAAGATTGTGATGTGCTCAAATTAAGTACTCGCAAGTGCACGAGCCAATTGTAGAATCGCAAGACACCCCCGAGGTCGATCTCTCAGGAAAAACAGTTCGGCTTAACTCTTAACTACCTTAAATTGTCAATAGAAACACAATGATGCAACTAAACATTCTATTCAGTTTTGATGATGTGAAGATTAAACTAATGAGTTTTAAATAAATTTACTATGAGACAAACTAAATTTGATTGAATTACTTATGAGATTTAACTAGGCATTTAGTTCGCACATTAATCGCAATCCCTATCCCCCAATTCTGTTAAGCATAATGAATCAAGATTCCTACAGCGTTCGCCTTAAGTCGCTAACTACCCAAGCTAATGGCGTAATTAACGTTCACCCCAATTTTTAGGACAAGTTACAGATGGTTCGTCTAATAACTCACCCTTAAGATATCAATTCTAAATTAAATGAATGGTGACCAATCATACATTCAACTTAAAACTTCACAAGCATAATTAAAGATGAAAAGAATCAATTATCATTAAAAATTAAAGGGGAAGTTCATACATCATAATGGCTACTAAATACCTAACAAAAACTTTAGCCAAGCATGGCTTTAACCATTGTCAAATTAATTCCAAGGTTAAAACTAAACAAGCTACAGCAAATAAAATGAGGAGAAAATAGAAATTCAAACTCCCTTGAAACTGATTAACTTGAACCCTTCTTGGATGGTTGGTCTCCACTCCTCAAAAGCTCTAAGCTTGGCAACTTCAATGGTCAAGAACTCTCAAACGAAACCCATACTGATGAAGTAAGATGAGATGGCTTCCAAGGTCTCTTCCACCACTCAAATCTCCAAGGAAACAATGCCAAGAGTGTAGAGATTTTCGAACTCTTAAAATCAGCCCCCAAGAACCCATTTTATAACCTAAAAAATCTAAGTTGAGTTCTACTCTAATTAGGACTCTTTCCCACTCTCAAAGGTAAGAAATAACTACAACTTTTATCCTTAATCAATTAAAATTAGAGTCTTTAAAATGGGCCCAAACTGCTGCATTATAGAGTTCAAATCGCATAAAACCACAAATTTCCAGAAATCCACACGGTCGTGTAGATCCACATGCCCGTGTGGATTTGTCTTCCTTTCTTCATGCCTGCATCCACACTCCCGTGTCAGAATGCCTTCTGTGTGGATCAACACTCCCATGCTTTAAATCCACACTCTCGTGTAGATTTGTTTTCCATCCAAATGCACTCATTTCTTCTCCATTTTTCCTACATCAAAAGATAACACTAAATTACATATTTTCCAAATAATAAACACAAATCAAAGGCATAAAAACAGAAAATCTAACCTAGAAAACACTATAAAATATGAATTGATCAACTAGTTAATGGTCTCTTGAAATCTTTCCTAAATAGTTTTTAGTCTTCCTCACTCTTTTTTCCCTCTCCATACTGATGGTGGAAGAAACCAACTTCGTAAACTTTTCATGTTAAAAGGAGGCCACCTGAAATCTGATGTCCTCATTAAGGCTTTCCTTAAACCTCCTACATATGTGAGCCTCATCTTCCATAATTCTAGCCATATACTGGCTAGCTTAATGAACTCCTTTTCATACTTAGACATGGTCATCCCTCTCTACTTTAAGTAGAGGAACTCATTCTTCTTATATATATATATATATATATATATATATATATATAATGCTACTTTTCTATATGATGCCATATGTTATGTATGCATATGCACTTATTGTAATGAATCATAAGCATAGATAATATATTTATACGAGATAACATATAGAAATGGTGATGTGATCTATGATACATGATAGGGATACAGGTAAGGCTCGTGATATGATACGAGCAATATGGAAATAAACATGTCACGAATATGTTATATGATATATGAAAATATATCTATGATATGTGAAAGTCTATAAATATGACATTCGATATGATATTACTATAGAAAAACGATATAACATGAATATAGCAAAACGATATAAATGATTATGCAACATATGCCTATTACTCTATACTATGACTAGAGATACGATAGATGACATGTCATTAAGGGTATTTATGGTACTATAGGATATTGACACCGAATTTATTTAAGGACAAGGTGGTTGAAGTTCGAGATCGAGCGCCCTTGATCCTAAGATGCTAGCAGTTATTAATTTATTCGGTCAAATAGGCTGAAGCTCGATAAGAGTACTTGACTTGAGGAGCTCAAATGAGCACACATTTTATAATGAGTGAACAAGGTGGTTACTCTGCCAAGAAAAATTCCCAAGCAGTATGGGAGTTTGGAATTTCATCTAAACTATCCTCAGCCAATCATATGCATGTTGTTATAGAAGAGAAAAACATATTGTACTTTATGCTCCTCAAAACACTAGAGCAGCTTAAAGACCCTTTTCAATTTATTTAGTAAGAATCTAACAGTGGTTGGGTCATCATCCTTCTTTTCCATGAAATCAGTAGCTCCATATTTTCTTGGTTTATCGAACTATTGTTTAGCTTGAGGTGAGGCTAGTGATAATGACACTGCCTGAACTATCCTCTATAAAAGGTTTGTCATTTGCTATATGAATGATAGCTAAGCCTAATTAGTTTACCCAGCTATAGCCTGCAGTGGTAGGGAGGTGGTATTCTACCCGAGGATACTAGCTAGGCTCGGTTGATTCTGTCATGCCCATAAAACAAGTCTAAAAGTTATTATGACCAATTGGGGTGTTAAAAAGGTAAGTGGCATGAAAAACAAGAGAGAAGAAAGAGTCAGGGTTGTGTACGATCCGTGCAGGTTAAGTACTATGCACGACCCATGGCATGTTCAATGGGCTTGTAGGGCATTGAGCATGACTCATGCTGGCTTGTACGACACGTGCTCAGTGTCAGGTCTAAAAATACCCAACTTCTCTCCCATTTTTGGCATAAATTCATTTCCATCCATCCCTATTTGAGAAAAACCTTAGAAACACCCAAATCCTCTAGAACTTCATCTCCTACAAGAGTTTTGATGAATTTTAAGCATCCTTCACAAGAGAAAGAGTTAGAGAGAGAGAGCTTGGGGAAGCTTGAGTTCTCTTACAATGTTAGCGTCGTTTTTCTACCTTCTAAGGGTAGGAAAAGACATATCCTTATCTCTTTTGCTTGATTTATAGTGGGTTGTAATGGTTTACCCAAAATGGGTAGAAACGCATTTGTAAATGGTTATTGATGAGACGAGATCTTGAGTTTTCTTGAAGAAAAATGCTGTTTGAGGCGAGATTAAGTTGGGTAACAATGTTTTTAGTATGATTTAGGCAAGGAAGAAACCTAACTTGAGGGATTTTGAGTTATGCTCTATGTTTTATGGCTTTATGTAGCCATATATGTTTAGATGTGTCATAAGTTAATGGGAATGGTTATGTTTATGTATAGGATATGCCTTGGAAGGTGGAGTCACTACCAAAGAAGGCTAGGCAAGCTTGAAAGTTTCGATTTTGAGTTGGCGCCATAGAAGGTAAGCATGTATTGGTATTTCTACTTATTAAATTGTTATTAATGTGTGTTAAATGGCATATTGAAACTAAGTGATTAATAAATAGAATAAAAATGGGAGTATGTAATGGATTCACAATGACTACAAAATATTGGAGGAGGTACAAGAATGTGGATTATAAGATAAACTATCATCAAGTAGCATGGTTGGATATGCTAAATGTATCAAAAACCCATAATGAGAAAACATGGGGTGGTGGACATCATAGCTGGACAAATAAATGTTGGTAGAACTATTATAGACCGAAATTAATAACAAAGATTAGATGGTTTACTAATCTAAAGGCATGCTAGATTTTATTACTGATAAATAATTGGCATTGAACGAGAGCAACAAAACGACATCAAGACTTAAACATGAAGTAGGCAAAATAAGCTACTCATGATAACTAAGACTATAATAAAAATGTGGTGGTATGATATTGGCATGGTATGCATTTGAATTCACACATGTATAAAGACATCAATTACTTGGTAAAATATATGACTTGACATACTTGGCATGAGGAATGTATGGGAAAAACATTTAGGATGGAATGCATTTATTTAGTAATGATTATGTATAAAATTTATTAATGACATATACGTGCATGATTGAGAGGCAAGAGGCCAAACATAATAGTATGTTAGGCATAATGCCTATAATGGAATATCTTAATCATTTGAATGTGCAACGATAGGAAGGGCACTTAAAATTGCTTGGAAATGATGGCTTAAAAGAGGTAAGTCCCTCACCTGGTGAAATTAATGCATTATGTGAGTAGTGATGGATTGTTAATTTAAGTAAAGATGTGTAATATTTGAACCATTGTGTTTAATTGGATGAATTGTTCAATATGCCACCCAGGGATTTAATAGTACCATAACTCCTTAATATTTCTAAAGCACTATACCCCAAGGGTCAATGCTTTAAGGATCGAAGCTCGAGCCTCCGAGAGTCCAATGCTTCAACCGATGACCTATATATACTAGAGCCTTCGAAAGGTTAATGCATAATAGGACAATTAGTATACACTCGAGCCTTTGAGAGGTCAATATGTATCCAGTGTTTGATGTGAATAGGAAATGAAATAAAGAACCAAATGAATTTCGTGATATGAAATACAGAACTGAATGAGTAGAGATGAATACATGTATATGAGTATGCATGACTTACAAGACTCGATGGTCATGATGTTTTGAATTATATGAATGACATGTATGCTAACTTATGTAGAATTGAGTTAGCATAATGCTATATAAATAATATGTGATAGGCATATTAGTGTAGCCACCAGTTAGACTGTATACATATGAATTGCTATTCAATTATACCTTGAATTATATACCATGAATTTATATGATTATATGTTACAATTTCTATACTCTTGTGTATTATTGAGCTATGAATAGCTTAGCATGTTTTTTCTATGCACGCAAGTTTTAGAGCCAGTGACTAGTAGATGTAGCAGTTTTTAATTTATACAGGTTTTAGCTACCCAGTTTGTAGCACTCTCTACATATTATGGAATATAATCCATATGATAAGGGAAGGATTGTTACAGATTGTAAGCCTCGATGTTTGTAGGATTGTTACTCTTAACCACATCGTGGAGTTCAATCTCCATATTCTCTCTCTCAAGTTATACATTGATAGAGAATAGCTTGTATTAGAGCTATGTAGAATGTAACATGTATGCATAATACAACCATTAACCCACTTAGGTTTAGAAATGCCTAAACCTAAGATTTGATACCATTATATGTAACAACCTCTTATACAATTAGAAAATCTAACTATCAGAGAATGTCATGATGCATATGTAGATAATCCAACAAATTAAAAACTATAAAACAAAATGATCTCCATATATGTAAAAGAGCATTGTGCTCTTTCACTAGCCCTATAGTTTACAAAAATAATATTACTACAAAAGAACACATGTCCTTTGAGCAAAGTATGTACAAAATTTATCTAAAACCCATATCCCATGGCATGAACAAAAACTAAAGACCATGGCTTGTTTCACTTTACTAGGTTTATCTTATGACTCTTTAGTGAACTTCTCTTCTCTTGTCGATCTCACTGTGTACAGCTCCAACTACATGTGAGAGAACACCTACATGCTAAGAAAAATTTGCTTAGTGGTACATATATGTGCATGAAGATTATAATGCATTCATTAAACAATAATATAGCATGCAACTCTATGTATATACATTCTTAATAATGCATAGATGTAACAACTCTTGGCATAACTTGCTACTTGTTTGAACACGTATTAAATCATACCTTTGTCATCTATTGTCATGCCAATATTCATAATCATGCAAAAGCATATAAATAATACCAAGCTTGTCATCCCCTTTATAGTTTGAATTCCATAATTCATTGATCATTTTACTGTCATCATTTTGCTTAAGGCTCTAAAACGGACCATCTAGATATAGGTTATGGAAGAAGAGCGCTCCTATTACCTATATATATTTGTTAAACCGAGCTTCTCAAGTGAAGAGAGCTCTTAGAGTATAAGCCACTTTGAATGGGTTCATAATTCAATTGCATTCATTTTAGGATCAAAGGCACTCCCTGAGCTTAAACAACCTTGTCTTTATAAGTATATTATTGTTTGACCATCTTATTCTACACTACAGTTAACCCCGTTAACGGCATGTCATCTATTCATTTTATTATCATCTTTTTGCCTAAGACTCTAAGACGGATCATCTAGATGCGGGTTATGGAATAAGAGCGCTCCTAGAGCTTAAGCCACAATATCCACTATCTATATATATTTGTTAAACCGAGCTTCTCAAGTCAAGAGCGCTCTTAAAGTATAAGCCACGTTGAATGAATTTATAATTCAATTGCATTCAATTTAGGATCAAGAGCGTTCTCTGAGCTTAAACCACCTTGTCTTTATAAGTATATTATTGTTTGACCATCTTATTCTACACTACTGTTAACCCCTTTAATGGCGTATCATCTATTTTGTTTCTAGTCTTAAACTACAGTAATGGACATATAAACTTATATCTCTTGTTATCCTTATCACATCCATACACATGTGCATAAGCTCATGAACATGCGATAAATTCCATAATGCATTTACATCTTTGTATAATAACATGAATGCATGATCATCACTCCATAAGTTATCTACTTATGCTAGTTCATATGTATTTCTCTCTCATTGCATGCTTCTAGTGTAACACTTGCTAATTTGTGCCTATATAATATTTTTGAATATTAAGTAAATAGTTGAGCAGATAGTTAGTTATAAAAGAGAGAATTAATCAAAGAATATGTACATTTTAGAAATCACCAGATTCATGCCTGTGAATATTTAGTCACAGCCGTGCTTCTTGTTGTCACGAGGATATTTTGACTTGCATTTTCTCCTCTCACTCATTCTTTTCTTCTTAAAACACACTCCTCTCTTTATCACGTTTTCTATCTCTATAGCTTTTCTCTCCTCTATCAATATCTTTTTCCCACAAGATCCAAGACCTAAAATTCCTTAACTCAAACCAGAGACCAAAGGAAAACAAAAAGGAGATATGATTCTTAAGACAAGAAAGTTATTTTAAGAGAAAAAAGAAGAAGAAGGAGCTAGAATTAAAGATTTAGGCCAACCTTTTTGAGAGAGGATTTACTGTTCGATGAGATGAAATAATAAGTGTTGTAACAATCCAAAATATGAAATTTGAGATGATACTATTATTGGGTTTTGATCATGTATCATATACAAAAAACGCAACGACAATTAAAATTTTTCAAAATCCAAACCCATTTAATCAACTTATGCCATCAAAACCAATTAACCTATCTAAGGTTGAAGATGATTACCTTTTGTTCTTCGGATTGTTCCTTCGATTTCTTTTTGCCGAGTTGTCGCAAATCACAACAATGCAAGTGTATGATTGCCTCTAACAGTAATCCATGTGAAGATGGAAAAGGATACCCCATAGAGATGGCTTGATTGAACACCATGTGCTAGCATAGTGCACAATCTTATGGAGAGAAGAAGATGAATTAAACTCTTTTAATTCTCAAGTTGGCAGCCCCTCTCTTCGTGTTCTAAACATTGAGAATGGTATTTATAAGTGTTTCCTAAAATACCTTAGGGTTTAAAGTCCCACTCTAACACAAAAGCCATTCAAAATTCGGAATCCACCAAAATAGGCTTAGTTAGAATGCTATTAATGCGACTCTGTAGGGGTCGTGCTGATACCATGCCCATAGCTACTGTGTATAGGTCATACTAGCTGCACGGGTTGTGCTATGGAGTCGTGCTGGCTACATGGGTCATGCATAATGTAGCCCACTAGTGCGCTAGTTAGCACGTTGCCAGCCTTTTACGAGCCCTTATGGGCTAGCATGGATCCGTGTAGGCCTGCACTTGCCAATTTCACACCTGCGAAATGTTTCTGCAATCGCGATATCGTTTGGCCCCAATATCTCTCTCATACTTTTGGATCATATCCAATACCATTTTACTCATTCTTCACACCTTCAATGAGTGTGACCCATTAAGTTCCCTGTTATGTTGGCCACTTAGATCAATACTTGATCTCAAGCAGATCAATTATGAGCGATATGTAGCAACACATCATGATCCCTAATTGATCAGAAAGTCAATTGTTTGACTATGAACTTTTCCATAAATAATAGTCTGTGCAATTTGTCCTTTCACCCTCACTATACCCTACTTGGTTCAAAGAATGGTCTAAGTTTCAGCTCCCACTAGATTGACTATGTTACATCTACTCCAAGTGATTTAGTTTTTATCCTTAAGACTCATTACTTTGTAAGATATATCTTTAAAGACCATCTTCAAGACATGTCTACTTTGGGCTAAGTTTCCCTAGAATGATCTCGACAAGAGGTCATAGGTATACTTTCCTTCTATCAAGAGTTGTGAATCATGTATTGGATACTCACTTACTTTCGAATACCTCAAACTGTAACTAATCACCACCCTATGAACAACCTCTTATGAGGCAACAAGAAATAGAGTCAAAGTACATAATTAGTATCCAAGATAACCTTAAGCACCTCTAGTCTAAGGATACTTGCATCATTGTTATGATAAGACTATCATTGACATTTAAATAAATAATCCATATGATTGTCTTATAGCAGGTCATTTAATATATTTAGCTACTCTTAGCAAGTATTTATATGTTAACTGTCACGTCCATTAGTTTAGGCTCCAACCAGAATCGTCGAATTGGCTAAAGGCTGGATGTGTTCGATTAAAATACAAGCGATATGATTATAGTCCAAAATCAGACTATATATGAGTAATAAAAATTAATCTTAAATATGTATCAGTAAATTTTGCATAAATATTGAGAAAAAAGACTAAATTTAGAATTTTGAGATTTTCGCTTCGTTTGCGGGAAATAAACTAAATGTACTGAAAGCGTTAGTACATAGAATAAATTATTTTGTGAATATTATCATATTTAATTGTGGAAAATTTATTAATTTATGTTATGAAATTAAAAAGTTTAAAATTTTAAAGTACGGATTAAATCGAAATAATTAAAAACTTTAGTGGTTAAATGTTAAAAATTTTAAAAGCAAAATGACCAAATAAGAGAATTATATATATATAATATTAAAGTGGATTGAAAAAAATAATGACATGACAAAACTTTATTAAAAAATAAAAGTAAAATAATATAATATAATAATAAAAAGAATTAAAAAACAGGGAAAAGAAAGTAATTAAAAAAAATCAAAAACCTCATATTTTTACTTGTTTTGCCAAACCCCATCACCACAAAATACAACATTTACTGTTTTTAATGATTCTTTCAATTCCATCTCTTTTTCTCTCATTTCTTTCTTATTCTCAGCCTACCCATTTCTTTCTTTCATCTCCTAAACCGTAGCCTCTCTCTTTACCAAAATTGTACTATTTTCCTTCATTTCTTATATTTTCTTACTTATCAAACATTAGAAACTAAGTTGAAAGCAAAGAGAGGATTTTGGATTTCACAGGATCAAGGGATTTTTATTAAGGTGAAAAAAGAAAATATTCCCTTCTCTTATTTCTTTTTGTGACCAAAAGCTTAAGTTCCCTTTTGTCTTTGATTTTCACATGTACCATCTCTTTTTTATTCTACCTTTCATGTATTCATTTATATATTTGATTGAGTTATTATTATTTTTTTGTGATGATTGTGTTGTTGTTGGTGGGTTTTTGAGAGGGACCTTAAATGAAATTACCAATTCGTAATTGTAAGAAGACAAATATTGACTTAAGTGTGAGGATGAATAAAATATCCAGAGAAATTGAGTGGTTTTGTGAATGTGTATTTGGATTGTTGATGGTGAAACCGAAATAGTGGAGCATCAAAGTTTATATTTTTAGGCTTGAATGTACTAAAATAAATAAATAAATAAAAATTTAATACTGGAGGATCTCAAATTAAAGATCCAAAATCTACAAAGGACCAAAATGACATGTTAAAGCAATAATACTCTAAATATACCACAAATAATAATAATAATAATAATAATAATAATAATGGACATTAAATTTAACAAGGGACTAAATAAATAACTAATCAAAGCCATGTGGAAAGTTAGACCTAAAGACACAAAGAATGTAAATTGTAAAATTTTTTTAAAATTTAAAAGACTAATAAAACAAATGAAATAGAGACATGGAAAAAAAATAATAAATTAAATTGATGTGAGAGATGTAAAATAAATTTATTTTAATTATTTAATGAAATTAGCATTATCTGAACATTGTTATTTATTTAAATATTCTTTGTTAGACAAATCAACAATTCAAGTGTCAAGACCGGATAAGAGTAAAGGACCGGCAGATGCGAGCAAGGGTTAACTCAAATTTATGTAAACTTTATGGCAACAACCATAACATTAGTTGATGAATTTTATAATACTAATAACATGTTTAAGAATATTAATTATATATGGTATTATGAAATAAAATGATTTATTGTTATGGATTTGTGATGGATATATGGCATAAACGGTATGATGTGATGTATAATAAATTGTTTGACATAGATATTGTCGAGGGGCCATTACTCTTTCCCCCAAAAGCGCGCTCAAAGGGGTGTGCAGCGCACCCGCTTATATGCCTAAGACATCCTCCAAATCCATCCGATGTGGGACGTAACAGCTCTCACGACCAATTCGTGACGCCCTCGTCACGGGTGGCCCACCGGAGGGCCCACCTCTGGGCAAACCCGGGGCATGCTCTGATACCACTTGTCACGGGGCCATTACTCTCTCCCCCAAAAGCGCGCTCAAAGGGGTGTGCAGCGCACTCGCTTATATGCCCAGGACATCCCCAGGTCCATCCGATGTGGGATGTAACACTTTGCACTGGGATTAAATTAATTGCAGCTTTTGCTTAAATGCTCTTGATGATTAATTGTTATTCCACATGATAAGTGATGTTGAAAAATATATATTGTTTATCTAGGATATCCACCTTAAAATTTCATCTTTTTAGATCCATACCGCTGTATTATTAGGAGGTACTGACATGTCTAACAAATGTATGGTTTATCTAGGGTATCCATGTTTAAGTTTCTGCTGTGTTATATTGGGAGATGTTATTATAATAAAGATTCTATGTTTGTGCAAAAGTTGGATATGACCCTTTTTTTTTCCCTTTACAGGAATACAATGATACCTTATTGATCACTTACCTGGCTATGTTTACTAACTGCTCAAGGTATGATTTACGGGCGTACTTTGTTTAGCCTTTGGTTTCATTTCCACGCATGTTTTATTTATTTATTTATTTATTTTTGGGCATATAAACTTATTCAAAATAAACCAACTTATTGTTATGAATGAGGAAAGGGGAAAATATAATGCAAGGCGTGAACTTAATGAAAATGAAGAAACCAGCTTATTGTATGATTAAGAAAAAGGAAAAATATAATGCATGCTGTGACAAATTGTTTTAAAATTGGATATACAGCATACGATGCTGTACAAATTTAACACTAGAAAATGGTGCTGGGCACAAAATTAAAGAATTATATTTTCTTTTTACCATATCATGTATGTAAATTCTTAGATATGAAATTAATTACATCTTAATCATGAATAGATATAAGTTTTTCCATTAAATATCTTTGCAGTGTGAACCTAGATATGAACGGTTGATTGCATATGCAGAGGGAAATGCAGTTGCATGGACTTTTAACAGTTATTTTTCACTATGTCTATGCTCCATGATGTAACTCTAACTATTGTCTCTTGTCCCTTTTTTTGGCCTCCAGCACAATGAATGAGCTAGTTGATAAATTCAACACTGCCTATGACAGGCATAGTCGAAGGGGCGGACGAACTGCTTTTATCTGAAAGTTGCTAGAGCTGATTTGATTTGATGACCTTCTGATGAAAAAGTGTTTTTTTTTTTTTTTAAAATGTGCATAGCACATAGAGGCTTAGGTTTATTATAAATTCCTGGAAACTGAACAATTCAAATAGAAATAGAAACCGGTCAGATTTTCTTGGCTTCGATTTTCTATTCCTGCTGCTTATTTGGTGTTGTTCAATCTGTCAGACATTAGACACAGAATTCCTGTTGGGGCAGAAACTTATGGATTAGTGTTACAGATAGAGTTGTCAATTTGTGCGTGTATTGATTCAATTAATATTCCTGGTGATTTTTCTCAATTTGCACCCAATTTTTTTATTGTGTCGTAAACGGGTTCATCTTTTAATATATTTGTCACTATATTAATCTAATTTTAAAAAACTATTATAAAGGACTTAATTATTAATAAAATATTAAAACGAATGTCCAAATTATCAAAATAAAAATATAGGAACAAAATTGAAAAAAGTCGAAAAATACATGAGTGAAATGATAGATCTTATCTAAAAGTGGATTTATTGAAAAAGAAAATTCAAAAAAATTCTTTTTGATAGAAGTTCAAAAGAAAAAATTAAAAAGGTTTACAACGTGAATTCTAAGCTCAGACTAGGCAATGAATGGGAAATTTTCAAAAATTTCAAAAATATCTATACTTGAAACTTTTTTCAAAACCATAAAACTACCAAAAAAAATATTATAAAAATATCTATACTCAAAAGTTATTCTTAAGTATAAAAAAAAAATACGTCTTTAATATATTTTCGATATATTTTGAGAATATTTTATGTATACTTAAATATATTTTGGAAATACCTAAATATATTTTGATTTTATATGTCTTGGGCCTTAAAAATACCATCTGTTTGCGCTCTAGTTTTATCATCTGTGAAACAAAGCTGAGATTTAGAGAGAATGGTTTAACTCATTTATATGAGTTCAGTGCATGAATTGAGATAAAGAAAAGAAAAAAAATGTCACAAAAAATTATATACATAAACTTATTGCGGCCCAATTGCCCAGGTTTTACTCAAATTTAATTAAATTTAAAAGTTAATCAAAATATAAAAGAATTAAGTGGTACATTTGAGTATTATTAAAGTAAAATAATATAATTTTTTTTATCTTATAAAAATCATCTAATTATAATTTAGTTTTAATTAAAGTCAATTTCAATAATTTTCAGCAGTTAATAACCGAAAAAATTATACTAACATTTCAATTTGTACATAAGACACGTCATATTATTATACTAGCAAAACAGAGTACCATATATACTTACAATTCAACATTTACGTCAACACCATATATTAAAACTGGTGTCAGAGCTCTATTTAATTTGTATAGTGACATTCTATTTGATATGTCCAGTAACACAGTGTATTTCATATAACAACTAGGATACTAGTACGACTTTCCGGTTATTAACGGTTGAAAAATCACTAGAAATAATTTTATTGAAACTAAAATATAATTAAATAATTATATAACACAAATGTAACAATTTGGTATCTGAAAAATTATTTGTAATACAAAACTATCTCAATTATGTAAATTATAACAACTTGGTACCTCAAATATTATTTGTAACACAAATGTACCCCAATTATGTAAATTATATTTTAAAAATTATTTGTAACACAAAAATATTTCAACTTTTATTTTGTAACTAAATAGTATTTATGTCTTTAACTATTAAAGTTCATTTAGCATTATTTTTATAAAAAACGTTTTTCAGAAATTTTTTTTTTTGTATTTTTAACTTTTTTGTGTTTTGAAAATTATTTTTGGTAGATACATATAAATATATATTTTTTCCATAAACATATTTGAAAAAAAAGTAATTCATAAAAATTAAAAAAATTAGTAAATTAAATAAAAAAACTTCAAAACCTCCTTTTAGAACACTCAATAGTACTCTCAAACATTTTTTAGTTTTTTTAACAAAAGTATAACACAAAATATCCATATCAATTTTAATAAAAATAAAATTAGTTCTAATATCCAGTTAGTAAAATTGAAATTTATATGATGTGAATATTACAGTTAATTTTTTTTATTAAAATTTATCTGATATTGATATTTTATACTACATTTATATTAGGGAACAGTTAAAGACGAAATGAATATTTAGTTATAAAATAAAAATTAAGGTATTTTTGTGTTATAAAATAAAAAATAAAAATATTTTTATAATATAAATAATTTTTTAAATATTGAATTGTTACAATTTATATAATTAGAGTATTTGTTGTGTGTTCCAATTTATTTTTGGATACCGAATTATTGTTATCAGTCATGATGTAGTGCGGGAGAAATTCACCCACCTCTGCTCTTTTCAGACTCTGCTTTTCTACATCTTTCCGACTTCTCTCCCTCCAAATTAAACCAACTAAACCATGTTTCAATCTGGTTTCACATATCTACTCCGCACCCTCAAATCTGTGAAGCGCCTTATTTCTCCACCACAATTGAACCTACAAAACCCCAATTCCCACAAACCCTTGCCGTTCTCCGTGTCCGTTTAGCCACCGAAGCATCTTCCCCCTCAGATTTCACCGACCTTCAATCCAACAATTCCTATTCCGTAGAAGTGGGCACCACGAAAAACCCCCTTCCCAGTCCTAAATGGACGAGGGAAGCAATCCCCGGAGGTGAAAAGTATGTACGGATGAAGAAGAAGCTGAGGGAACTCAAGTTGCATACTGTTTGTTAGGAAGCCAAGTGTCCTAATTTGGCGAGTGCTGGTCTGGAGGCGAGACTAGCACCGCCACTGCCACCATTATGATTCTGGGGGATACTTGTACCCGTGGATGCAGGTAGCATTTTCTTTTGATTTCTTTTTCTTTTTTCAAGTTCCTTTTTTTTTTTTTTGTAATGATGTGGGTTTGCTGTTTCTCCCACTTTTTGCAATGTGAAGACATCTCGTACTTCTCCTCCACCTGACCCTGAGGAGCCTGCCAATGTGGCTGAGTTAATTGCGTCCAGGGGTTTAGATTATGTAGTGATTACTAGTGTGGATCGTGATGATTTGCCTGATCAAGGGAGTAATCATTTTGCTCAGTCTGTACATAAATTGAAGGCTTTGAAGCCTAATATGCTAATAGAAGCATTGGGTGTGAAGTATAGTTTTTTTTTTCTAACATGAATCTTTTGATGTTTTTATAAATGCTAGAAATTGCAAGTTGCTTTTAGCTTGTAGCTTTAGGAACGGTAATTGAATCTATGTTCATTTGACTTTAATTAGTAATATACTATTAACTATATCAAATTTATATACAACATCGATTTGGCCTTATCTTTAGAAATATTGGATGTAATTTACAGTTTCATATTTTGTGATGTTTCTTTTCCTTGTTTCATTTCCAGTTCCTGATTTCCGAGGAGATGCTGGCTGTGTAGAGAAAGTTGCAACATCAGGATTATGTCTTTGCTCACAATATTGAGACGGTTGAAGAACTTCAAAGTGTCGTGCGAGATCATCGTGCTAATTTGAAGCAATCTTTGGATGTTTTAATGATGGCCAAAGATTTTGCTCCTGCTGGAACACTTGCCAAAACTTCGATAATGTTAGGCTGTGGTGAAACACCTGAACAGTTTGTGAAAACAATGGAGAAGGTAAGAGCAGCAGGTGTTGATGTGATGACTTTTGGCCAATATATGAGACCATCAAAGCGCCATATGCCAGTATCCCAATACATTACTCCTGAAGCTTTTAAAAAATACAGAACACTTGGCATGGAAATGGTATAACATTTTGCCTTTTTATTTATTTTAGTAATCTTGGTTATGATATTTTAATTTATATTTTACTAACATAAATTGTATAGATAATTGCTGTAGATGCGTCATGCAATTAATAAGCACCTATTTCGTTCTTATTAGTAATAATTGGTCTATGCAAATGATTCTAGGTAAAACGCTGGAAGCATTATCATGAATCCGATACACCTAGTCTTTAAACTAGTGCACATATATGAGATGTATCTTCCTCTTTCCATGATTTAGATCTCGTGTGCTAGATCAATTAATCCATTTTTGGATGAGGATAAACTTGTAGCCCCTGTTATATATAACCATTTCCTGTTAGCTTCTAATGAAATTGGTCTAAATCATTCTGCAATAATAAACAGTAGAGGCTGCTCTAGTCTTGGTGTTGAACAAAGAACCTTGTGATCTTTGTCTTCATTCCTTGAAATGTTTTCATTCTACTGATATTTTACTCTGGTCAATAGTTTTGCAGAATATTCCATTGTGCAGATAATCTATCCCAATCTATGGTTTTGCAAGATATTCTGGAATAAAATGCCGATTATTGATTTTTTTTTTTTTTTCATGCCATTATCTCAAACCGTCTTTAGAGTCATAATTGGCATGCACATGCTTTTATATGATCCATAAGAATTCTCAGTAGTAGGGTTGGCTTCAACCGCTCCCTGCTCCCCGCACCCCCCCACACCGCTCACACAGCCCAAAAAAAAATAAAAAATTAGAAATCTTGCTTGCTGTCCTCTTTGGTTTTGTGTTGGACTGGAGCCTTAACATGTTTCTTGTCAATGTCATGCGTGCAACAATCGATGACTATTGTGTTAATAATCTGTAATTTTCCCTTCAACTACTATTATTGCATGCTAAATTGAAGTATCTTGACATGTGACATTAATCTATAAGCCTGCTATGTATATGTCAGTGATAGCATGACTTTTCATGCATGGCTTGATGTTTTGAGATGTTCGGCTGATTTACTTCATCTCTCAAATTTACTTTGGCACTGTTTGGATTAAGGGAATTTAAAATCCACGGATTCTAATAATTCTATCGGCTGGTTTGACTATAAAATCCATGGATTGATAATTTCCCTTATATTCATATTTGGTTCAATGATCACAATCCATGGATTTAACAATTAATTTTCAATTATACCCTTTATTAAATATTGATAATTTATTATTAATTAAGTATATATAATCAATTTTACCATATGCTAAAAATTTAAAAATTAATAACATTGGATATTTTAAGAGTTAGCAAATAATAAAAAATAAACTTAATAGTACTCCATCTCTTTATATATATGATAAGTTAAACTTTTAAACATTACATATTTATCATTAAAATGTGAAATTATTATGTGTCTAATTAGATTGGTATAAACTAAAAATCATTTTTTATGAATAATCCGTATAAACACTAATTAATTATGAAATAATAATAAAAAAAAACTAAAGTAATTATTTAAAAATAAAAAAAAATTATTTTTGCTTTTTTTTAGGGTTAAGGGAGTTTGAAATATTATTGATTTATTAGGAATAATCTTGGAATAAAAAAGTTGGCAACAATCCCTTATTCATAAAAAATGATGGATTTTGGGCTTTTTCACCTAAAAGGTGGGAAATCAAATCTCTAAAAAATAAAGAATTTTAGTGGATGAAAGATTTTCCTAAATCTATGAAATTAGACTTTTTTTAAGTAGTCAAACGATAAATTTGACATAAATCTATTAATTGTTCAAAATCCATCATCTAAACTGTTTGAATTGAAAAATTTTAAAATTCATAAATTTCATAAAATCCATGAATGGATTTCATAATTCATGAATTATAAGAATTCCATTGTTTGGTTTGATTATAAAATTCATGGATTAATGTAATTATCCTCATACTTATGTTTGGTTCAATATTCACAATTCATGGATTCAACAATTAATTTTCAATTTTATCTTTTATTAAATATTGATAATTTATTACTAATTAAATATATATAATCAATTCCACTATATGTTTAAAAATTTTAAAAATAAAATTGGTTATTTTAAGAGTTGAAAAATAAAAAATAAATTATTATATGTTATAATGTTTAATTATATTGCTAAAAAATATTTTTGTATTAATAATTTAATGCATATTAATATTATATTATGCAAAATAATAATAATAATAATAATAATAATAATAATTAAAAGAAAAATGATTTTTACTTTTTTAAGATTAAGGATAGTTTTGGAATATTATTAATTTAGTAGGGGACAATCTTGGAATAAAAAAATTGGCAATAATTTTTCATTAATCAAAATCTATGGATTTTGAACTTTCCCACGTAGGAGGTAGGAAATCAAATATTTCAATGGACGAAAAGTTTTCCAAAATCTATGAATTTTGACATTTTTTAAGTAACCAGACGATGAATTTAATATAAATCTATGGATTGTTTAGAATCTCTCACTCGAAATCCCTCAAGCCAAACATATCAATCAAAACATAGCCTTTATGTTTGAAGCTAGCATCACATTTAAAGTTGTTGATTTCTTTTCACTTTGGTAATTAAAATTCAGAGGGTGATATTGTGTGCTTGTATCTTATTCTATCTCTGGATGATACAGGGATTCCGGTATGTGGCATCTGGTCCCATGGTCAGATCATCATACAAGGCAGGTGAATATTATATGAAGTCCATGATAGAATCAGATCGGGCTGTATCTTCACAAATTCCTATCTCTTGATGACTGCTTTATTTTGTTATTTTTGTTCATCCACATAGCATCACATGTCCAATTGCTGGATTGCTTGATGAATGATTACAGAGGAACAAATTCAACGGCTTTAGCACATGGAAAGTGATTATTTAAGAAGCTTAAGGTATAAGAGGCCAGCCATTATGTGGCTTTGCAATTTTAAATTAGCTTGTGTTCATTCTGATTTGTTCTGGTAGTAAATTGAGTATATTGAAATGCAAAATAACCAACCATTTAATGCAAATTGAATTATTGGACGGATGAAGGATGAGAGTATTAGCCATTCTCATTATAATAAATTAATTCCTCAACCACAGCATTTTTATTAGGCTATCTGGCTTTTCAATGAGGTATTTTGTTAATATTGTTGGTCCCAGCTAACAGATGTTGTCTTAAATTTATACCTGACACTGGGGCTTTTGTACAATTGATCGCAATGATTCTGCTAGCAAATGTACTTCTCTCTTATGTGGTATTTCAGTTGCAAATCATGGTGGTGGTGGTGCCCATGCAGTGGTCCAAGGAAGCATGCCATGAGCTATTAAAATTCTTTATAGGAGCTGGTCCCAACTAGTTGTGGTCCATTAGTAAGTGCACCCAGTTTTTGCTCACCATTGCTAGATGGTCTGGTTGCAGGTGGCTTTTCAATATGATTTCCAGGCTTGTTAAACAAAGAGGACAAACGATAAAGTCCCAATTACAAGGCCTTGAAATACCATTCATTTAACGAGAGGTAATTCATGCCTACCCATGCTCCAAAATTGCAGTGCTCCAGCAGAACTTGATAAGAATGATACATTGATTCAAACCCTTTTGTTTAGTTGAAAAATCAACACAAACCAATCAATCAGTTTTGGTTCAATTTTATCTTATTTCATCTTGACAATCTGGACAAATACTTCTAATCTAATCATGTGTTCTCGTAAGTATTTACATGACAGTTTATCAAGAGATTTAATCGACAAGGTTCCGCATATAATATTATATTTGAAATCATATACATAACCGTTCCCGTCATACGGGATTTCGATTTTCTCCTTAATTCGATAGATTCAATGATTAAAAAAGGAGAAATTTTTCAAAATGACAAAAAATTTATAAAATATTACAACATTATCTTTATTTAAAATTTTTTTTCAAACATACTAAAAACATATAAAAATATCACAAGAGTTTTAAATTCAAAAAATCACTCCAAAGTATACTAAAAAATATAAATATGATATATCTCTTGTATACCTTAGTTCGGTATCCTTAAGAATACCTTGAGTATACTTTAGTTTGGTATACTTAAATATACATTGGAAATTTCTTTAGTATACCTTGGCAATTTCTTGGAAATATTTCGGGTATACCTTAGAAATATGTTGGGCATGTTATGGGAATATCTTGAGTATACTTTGAAAATACTTTAAAAGTACCTCAAGTATACCTTAGAAATATGATTTAAATAAACCAAAAATTAAAATTTGAGTACGAGTATATTTGTTCTTCTGCAATGTGTTTATATTTTGGTTGAGTCACTAGACATTCTCTCTTTTCTTGTTCATTTCACATTTCAAACTTTTTACTTTCTGGATCTCAAATCTCATAAATAAAAATTTTACCATTATAAAACCCAATTTTTGAATCTTTTTGTCTCTTTCTTCCTTCACGTTTGTCTTCCATCTGTCACTCTAGCCTCCTCTTGATTCCAAATTTTGGATTTGGATTTGCAACGCAGATTGTATCCTAGGCAGCGATTTTTGGTAAATAATTGGTCTAGTTTTGCAATTTTGTTGCTATCCTTTTTCTGCTTCTTATCTCACAAGATTTCAATTTTCTTTGCAAGAAATGCTTTTTGTTGTGCTTGTTCTATTAAAATTATTGGAAGAAAGTTCAAAAAACAGCTTGTGGTTTCTGACTTTTGCAACTTTAAGTACATGATATTTTTTTTTTTGCAAAATGGATACTGTGATTTGCACAGTTAGCAACTTTAAGTACATTCCTTTAACGGTGTTAAGAAATATGGAGAAAAGTTCAAAAAATAGGTTTGTGATTACCGACTTCTACAACTTTAAGTATGTGATATTTTTTGTGCAAAATGGGTACGATGGTTTGTGCGGTTAGCAATTTTATGTATATTTCTCTAACATTCAGAAGCGCCAGAAGGAGAAGGTAAAGCTTTCAAAGCAATTTGGGATAACTCTAGTGATTCAAGTGATGAAAAATCAGATAATGACAAGATACAAATTATTGAAAAATTTATGCATAAGTGTGAAAAATATTGTTCTAGAATTAGTTCACTAAAAGAAGTAGTTAGTATTGGTTTCTTATATGCATATCAGATATACAAGCGCAGCGAAAAATAAAACTTTTGAATCCCAATTGCGGAAATTGCCCTATGTAGTTATGAATGATTAACCAAAATAAGGTTTGAAGATGAATGCCTTTAGTTCAGAGCTTTCCGTTCTTCTGATCTCTTTACCGGATTGTTGCAAATCACAGTAATTCTCACTTGGATCACCTATAATGAAAGTTTATGCGAAGGATGTGAAGAAGAAAACCTAAGAGCAGCAAGTTTTGCACAATCACTTATGTTAGTAAGAAGGAATACAATGGAAAAAAGGGAGAACACAAACTATTTTGTTCTCTGGTGAGCAGCCCCTTTTGTAGCTATGAACAAAAACTATTTATAGTCCTTGAGAGTTTAGGTGTTGGAACCCTAGCTCATAGAATCCTAATTACATCAGGTTTCCTTATCTGACATCGGTCCCGTTCAGAAAACACATTTTCCGGTAGGGATATGCCCAAATTGGGTGGTTCTCGGTTGTGACATCTCATATCTTGATCGAGTCATAGTGTAATTTTAGTCCAGTATAGATTCCTGACCGTGAGCTGGACTTTTCTGCTCGTGACTTCGTATCGCTTGAGAAGTTGTCTAGACTAGCCTTTCACTCTCCATTTTGGATTCAATCCAAAAATCTATTTTACTTCCTCTGTGCACCTTCAATGCATATAACCCATTAGGTTTCAGGTTATGTTGGCCACTCAGATCAACATTTGATCCCGAACAAGTTATGAACAGTATCTAGCAACACATTATGACTCCCAATTGACCGAAAAGTCAGTGGTTTGACTATAAACTTTTTCATAAACAATATTTGTCCAATTCATATTTTCACCCTCACTATATCCCACTTAGTTTAGAGCATAGTCTAAGTGTCAATTCTTATTAGACTGACTACGTCATATCTAGTCCAAGTGATGTTAATACTTGTCACTAAGACTCATTACTCTTAAAGATATATTTTTGAAGACCTTATTCAAGACAATCCTATTTTGGCCAAAATTTTCCAAGTAATGATCCCGATAAGTGGCCATGAGTATATTCTTCTTCTAACAGGAGCGGTAAATCCTCTATTGGCGACTCAACTATTTTCGAATACCTCAAGTTGTACCTTATCAATACCGTATGAGTGACCTCTCCTAGAGATAATAAGAAATGAAGTCAAATCACAGAATCAATATCCAAGATAACCTTGAACAGCTCAAATCCAATAATATTTGCACCATTGCTATGATGAGATTATCATTGACATATGTGTAGAATACTCATATGATAATCTCATAGTAGGTTTTCAATGTATTTAACTACTCTAGTAAGTATTCACATATTAACTCTAAACATCTCATGCTTACAGCTTATGAGAACTACTACTTGATCCAATCAAGGAATATAACATGTGCTAGTCTATCCGGATTAATAATGTTTTATCTCATTGATTCTATGGCTAGGGATGGTTTAGATACAAATATAATTACACATGACAAGAACCTCATATCATGATCTCATTATGATTTCTTTTATACTATGTTTTGTATTTGAGACTTTCATTAACTTATTTAAGATATAATAAATTCATATAAATGAACGTAAATTTAATGAAAGATGCCTTTATTCATATAAATGAAATGTGTACATATAGTGCTAAAGGTGATTGTCTTTAAAATCTCTTACAGTTAGAACTCCAGAATGAGAACTTGAGAAATTAAGAACTTCAAATGAAAAGTTAACTAAATATTTAGAGGAATACAATTCTATTAGGATAATGTTTTAAATTATTATGTCAAACGTGTTGAAAAAAATATATTATTAGAAAAGGAAATTAATATTTTCAAGAATTTCATTTTTAGATTCAATAAAGGGAAGGGAATTCTTGATGAGATGATTGCTATTAATTTCATCCATTTTCAATCTAAAAATATAGAATTGATAACTTTATCACTGATTTTTCATCACTTGAATCGCTAGTCATTCCAAGTTTCTTTGAAGACTTTCCTCTTCTATTTCTTGTTCTTCTGATTATTAGAGTAATATACTTAAAATTGCTAATAACACAAACCACAATTCATTTTGCACAAAAAATACCACATACTTAAAATTGTAAAATTCAGAAACTATATGCCTATTTTTTGAACTTTCCCCTAGATTTTTCAATGTGGTTAATAGTATGTATTTAAAGTTGCAAACAGCGCAAACTACAATACTCATTTTGTGAAAAAAATATCATGTACTTAAAGTTGCAAAAGTCGAAAACTATATACATGTTTTTTGAACTTTTCCCAAATTATTATTGTTTTCTTTAATTCTTATGCAAGAGATCAAACCTCCTTAGAGCTTTAATAAATTGAACTTCTCTTCAACTCAATGTTTTTCTCTAGACCTAAAGCTCTAAACAGAGTCTTGTAAGAAGAACTTCAATATCGGTGAAAGCTTATCTTGGTGAAGTCTTGTTAAATCGATTTGACCATCGTTATCGACCTCAATGCTGGTGACAGTAACTTACTGGATGACAATTCTCATGGATCAGATTTGATGTCTGAAAATGATTTCGATAAAATTGAAAAGATATTCGGTAAAAATGAAAAAAAATATTACATATATTTTTGTAAAAATAATATAATAAATGTAGGTGTTGGATGAAATTTTCTCTAAAAAAAGGCCCTTTTTGAGTGAATTTGGATCAAAACTCTACCAATCTAGGACCAATTGTCATCCTTAAACCTCAGGCAATGAAGAGGATTTTATATGAATTATATGGTTTTAATTTTTTTTAAATTACCACCACTTTTTTATTTTTTTACCAAACTTCTTTTTATCTTTACCTTCTTTTTCAATTTTATTTTATTTTATTCTCTTCCATCTCTCTCTCCATCTCTATGAACAACGAAGTAGCATATCAACCGAAATAAAGTCAAAGCCATTGGTCAATCTATCAATGCCCTTGCCGAATTTTCTACCGTCGCCGGCTATGTCGTCGACCTCCACGGCCTGCTCTTGCTTACTGGTTCTCTTCTCTGTCAATTTTGTTTCCTTTCTTCCATATTTTTAAAGATTCGACTATTATTTTGATCCTCATCAATTGTTTTCTAATTCTCAAGCTTGCTTCTTTATTTATGCCCTTATCAATTAAGCTTTTTTGGCAGTTTTGCAGTGGTAGAATTTCACTAATCATTGAAGAATAATTCTGAATCTCTGATGGCTTCTGTAGTGGTCGAGATTTTGAAGCTTTCTTGTTCAGTTTTCATTGAGAAAAATAGGAAAGTTTAGTTAGGAATTAATGCATGTATTGCATTGAATTTAGCGGTGATGGGAGGTTAGAGGAAATTCTCAGTTTGTGGTAATTGAAAAAAAATATTTACAATAGTAGTTTTTAAAAAAATTCTGATTTAAAAGACTTGTGCGAGCTTTTTTTTTTCCTTTTGGGTAGTTGAAGGCAATTGAAGCAATCAATTTTTTAATGTTTTTCCGTCCCAAATAAGAAAGCTCATTCCCAAATGTATGTTGTAGCTATTTTTGGTCAATTTTTATTGATTAACTAATAATTAACATTTCAAAAAAATAATTAACAATTACATTTATATGTTGTAGTGATTTATAACAACTCTTAATTATATTCTAAAAAAACTCTTACTTTTAATTATCTAGGAAAGATTTAATTAAAAATAATAAAAAAATTAATTAATAAAAAAATGAATAAGCTAGATTAATTTTAAAAATGAGAGAAGCATCTTTTCATGCAAAGAAAAAATAAGAGCACCATGCATGCAAAACTAATATATAAATTAATTAAAAAAATATTCCAACTCAATAAGGCTATAAGAAATAATGAAAACCCTGGATGAAAAGTAAAAAAATAAATTAAAAAAAAAAAGAAAATTAAGAGAGCCATGCATGATGCCAAAAAAAAAAAAGATTAATTTAAAAAAAAGTTGTGTTTGACTACTTTCATGCCACCTCGTCAAAACTACCATAAATTCAAATACTTTTACAAACTATCCTAAAATTGAAATTTTGTAAGAAACTGTTCTAAACATAGAAATAGTTTTTCCAATTATCATAAACTAAGAAATATACCTGGAGGTTAAGTTGGAGCTTCTCTGTTCTTTTTGTTGGGATGGAAACTTACATGACTATATTCTGATGTACTATTGAGTATACATAAAACAGATGTATGGTTCAGCAAAATTCAATCAACTTATATTTGCTATATTTTCCAAAAGTTTTAAGCTCAGTTTTAGTTTATGTTGATTTTGAATTAAAGTGTCGAGAACTGTTGAATTGTGTTCAATCATGTGATAAGTTTAAATGGTTCCAAAGGTATTCTCCATCTATTGAGAAATTCCCAAGTTATTATACTCAAAGGTAAAAAAATTTTAAAATATTATAAAAGTATACCAATGAATTTATAAAATATATCTAATATATTTCTAAAAAATTTTCAAGATATTTTTAAATATGTTCAAAATTTATGATATCAAAATATATTTAAAATATTCATAAAAATACTGAACCGAAATATATTAAAAATATATTAAATATATTTTTTATATTTTAAAATGATTTTTTAAATTTAGATATTTTTATAATAATTTTTAAGCGCTGGTTTTGAAAAAAAAAAATTAAGGAGAGATAATGTCTTATTTAACGAGATTTTTTACATTTTTGAGAAATTCGCCGCAATGAAAGCTCGCAACTTTCATCGATATTTTACCTCTGTTTTTAATTCAAGACACCTTAAGCCTATTATTGCATCCAATCTGTCCTTCTCATTGCTCTCTTAATTCTTCATCATACTATACCCCATTAAGCTGAGCTCTCAATCTCGTCTTCAAGCAAATTCTTATTATAAAAAGAACCATGCTTCACTATCGCTATCAGGATTGGCAGTAGTTCTGCCTCAAATCTAACCTACCAGTATCTCAACCTTCGAGTCACCTATCAAATCCTTACTATTCTTAGCTAAAAAGATTTTCTTTTTTAAGCCTTAAAGATTTCAGCTTTAATATCATAATGCAACCTCTCCATCTCTCTCACTCTACTGCTATCTGCTAAAGGCCCTAACTTTGAAAATGGGTTGTTGTATGAGCTCCACCGCCAAGAGAGATCCACCAAGCCGCATCCTTTGTTCTTTACCAAAACAAGAACCCATAAGGGCTCACGCCGTAGTAGCCCCACCAATTGAGGAAGAAACAGTGAAAGAAGTTCTATCCGAAACACCCATTATCCCTAAAGCACCACAAACCACTCCATCACCACAGCAGAACATCACCCAAATCCCCACTAAAAAGGAGGAAAAAGAAGATGAGGAAAGAACCCCTGAAATCTCTCAGGCCTCGGAGATGTACAGCATTGCTGATACTTACTCATCGGTGACGACAGCAACTACTACTGCTACTGTAACAGAGGTAAGAGACGATGAGGTAACTAGCAAGAAGAGAGTCAACAGATCTGCTAAAGTACCCAGAAAGCGTCCCTACAACGCTGACAGAAATAGAGTTACAAAACCTCTTGCCGTCGGAGAAAGACAACCGGTGAACAGGCAATTATCCGGTCAGGCGAGGACTACACAGCAGCACAATGTAGGGTCTAATAGACTTGGAAGGGATCTAGAAGAGAGGTCTGGACGGCGGTCAAGGTCACCAGCAACACGAAAAACGGCCAGCGGAGCAGTAAAGAGTCGCGGCGGAGGGAGCCCGGGGAAGGTGGCCGGGAAATCAGGGAGCAAACCAACCGCAGAGAAAAGCCAAAACGACAACGTCTTGATGCAACCGACAAGAAATGGGTCTCCTGAGAATGCTAATGTGTCCTTGGAATGTTTTATTTTTATGTAAATATTTTTGGAAATTTTAGGATTGTTTTTACTCTTGTATTTTTAATGTATTTTTTTTTTTTAATCTTTGCCAACGAAAGCGAACCTATTATGAAATTATTTTTTTTGACGAAATATTTAAAGTTGAAACATTACAGTTTTAATTAGCATATTGGTGTTGCTATTAATTAGTAATTATAATGTAATATGATTAATAATTATTACTAGGAAGACCTTTATGGTATCAGAGTCTGGTTACAGTTTATATAGTGAGAAGTTTTGTATATAGTTATGTTTAGATTAACAATTAAAGAATCTTTATACTCATGGACATCAACTCTACTCCTCATCAACACAATTTCTGCTCTCATTTCTTTTTTTCCTTTTTCTTCTTTTAAAACTACTTTTGACAGTAAAATAGACTTTATTTATGAACTTCATATCAGAGATGATAATTCTCTCAGTCCTTCTGATGTTTACAACCGTTCTAAGACTATTTAGAAAACATACTTCAAATCTCTTGTTCAGAAACCCAATAAATCAGTAAAGGAATGTCTAATTTTCTTCTTTTGACCACCGTACATTTAAAGCTATTAGAGAAGAACAATTCGTTTCAGTAGATATTCTCCTTTAGTTTCTGCCTTTCTGGAAAAAAAGAAGACTTTTTCCACCTTTACTTTGGAGCCATTCGTCTTGCCCTTTCCTATCATAGAAGGAAATAATTGCCAATATTTGCTCGGATAGCCTTATTGGACACTAGACATCTACATTATTAGCATGTTGTCATTGGAACTGTAGAAACTTTACTGAATGCTGGGACAATCTTGTTCATTTTTTATTCCAATTTCAACTTGTCTCTTGATGATATTCATGTGCTTTTTACACGCAAGGTCCAAGTTCAAATTACTGGCGCTCCACAAGTTATGTCTGCTACCGCTGCAACTCTTCACTATCAGCTAATTTATAGAGTTCAAAATAATGCTCTAGATCTTTCAACACCTGTTTCAAATAATGCACTGTTTATTGTGGCTGATGCACAACATGTTCCTAACTGTGTGCATGTTTCTAGACAAATCTATAGAGACAAACTAGTAAAATTGTTACCAGACACTTGAGTAATCAACTATGAAAAGATTCATAGTACGTCTCAATTAGTTCAGAATATGGAATTTTGTTTTATGAAGAAAGCTTATGGTACAGTGGAAACTAAGTTTCTTAGAACAGCAGGTTTGAGTTCGCGTTCTAGCACTTCTCTCTTTTCAACTCAGTTCATGATCCAACCGGCCTCTTACAAGGAATGATTAAGAATTATTGGGTTTGACTCTGTAGGAAAACCAATTTATGCCATGTATCAAGGAGATTACAAAGTCCTAGATATTGATTGTCATTGTGATGATTGCTTATAAGATGCTCTCTACGAGAGTGATGATGATGATTCTTCTTCTAAAAAGAATAAGAAAAAGAAAGGCAGATCTAAAAAATTGATGCAATAAAGATTTGATGATGATGATTCATCTGTTGGCTTGTTAGGATAACCATCTGGCAAATATGATTATGTTGTCAATTATTCAAAACCCCCATCTTTTAGAGTAAAGATGCCAACGCCAATAAATCCTGATTGGGATGAGCATCCACGGCCAACTACAATGCCTCCAGAGCCTCCATCACCTGCTCCTCCTCTCCCAATATATAATAAATGTTTAAGATGACTTAAGAAGCTTGAGCCCAAGTGGATTTCAAAAATCACTGTCTTCTTTGCCAGTACCAATTTTTGTATCCCCAGTCTGTATGTTCCAGCCAACTAGAGATGGAGATGAATTTTCTTCTTTGCAGGAAAGTAAGGTTGATCTAGTCAAGAATGTAAAAAGGACTCCTTATGTTCGTTCACCTAGTCTTGATGCACAAGGCATACCTCGAGACATTACAGTTGGAGAACTTGTGCTCAACTAGCAAACTGAAAACGCTTTAGCTCAAAATTCTGCTTTACGCAGGATTAAAACTAAAGTTAATAAGGTTTCAACCAAGGTGAATTTAGTTGAGTCCTCTATGATGAATCAATTCAATTTCCAGCAAGAGTTTATGTTCAAACTCCAACGACAGATTATGGCTTTTCACAATGAGCTAATGCAGATGATTCGGAATCAAATGTTTGGTCCTACTTTTCAGCAAAAATAAGATGAGATTACAAAGTTAAAGCAACAATTGTCTCAGGTAGAAAAAGACTTACACATCAAAACTTCCTTCAACCCTTTTCCTTTACCAGCACCTTACCTTTACCTGAAACAAATGTATGTCCTACCCCTATGAACCCAAATATCTATCTTGTCCTTCTCAGACAAGAAAATTTCCAGAGAATGCTTAAAGCACAGTTTCATAAATCCAAACCACCAAGGAAAAAGCTAACCATTTCTGTTCCTTCAACACAACCGACAACTACCACCACTTCATCCACAATTCCTCCTCATAGACTTGGAAAAGAACCCGAGTCACAACCTCCTAGCCATTTTTCTTCAGATTCCCAAAATCATTTCCAATATATGGTTCAAGAATCCTTTCACCATAATCTTATTTCTGATTTTCTCAGAACTGCTCAAACCAGCAGTACCACTTCTGATGATGTGCAAGAAACTTTAGATTCATCTTCTGAATCTAGTTTTAATCCATCCTCATTCCATTCTATTGAGACTATTGCTTCAGCTAGTACTGCTAAATCGACTAGCTCTATCCCATCTGTAGAAATGACAGATCCAACTAAACCAGTTTCCATAAGCTTTTCGATGGTTGCTGATCCCACTGAAGCTTATTTTATAGAGCTTTCTGAAGATGATGAAGTGGTTGGAAATCCACCTCAGACCTAACTAGAAAAAAAGCTAAACCTGTAAATGGCCATTGGTTCTTTATGAATGATATTCCTTATCACCAAAGGACAAATCAACTTTTGAAGATGTCACGTTCGCAATATAGACCTTGACCATAGTCTAAATACGAACATATGAGCGTGAAAAATCTAATTTAATATGATAATATGACGCTTAATATGAATATTGAGTTGATTTGATGAAACGTTGCAATTTCGTGTCATACAAGTAAATTGAGGCAACAGACTGGGCTAGGAATACAGGATTTTTGCCCAGCGGTAAGAATTTGAGTTAAACATACTATAATGGGGAGAATAATATTTTAAGGCCATAGGTGAAGTTATATTGAGATATTTGGAGGTTAATGGCTCCGATTTACATAAATAATGTTTCCGGTGTAGATTTACAGTCCGGTATTTCGATTGAGAGTTAGAGATATGCGTTTACTATCGCAATGATGCCAAGGTGATCACAATTAAATTCTAAGA
>CATIWF010149419.1:0-25362 GCA_949630135.1 Balakata baccata | reverse complement strand
TCTCTATTATTGGTTATTCTCGCTTTCATATTGATACTATTATCGTTGATGTAAATGGGTTAAATTGGAGATACATTGGATATTATGGTCAACCTGATAGAGCTAATAGACAACTTTCTTGGGACCTCTTATGGGAATTAAGTGGCAAATCTAATCCTCCTTGGTGTGTTATGGGGGATTGTAATGATATTCTCACTCCTGAAGAAAAATATGAAACTAATCCTCACCTAGATTGGCTTTTACGTGGGTTTATGGAAGCTCTGCATGATAGTGGTCTGTTTGATTTGGATTTGGTTGGTTATAAATACACCTAGGAAAGAGGACAAGGGACAACGAATTTTGTTTAAGAGATGTTAGATAGGTGTCTTGTTAATAGTTATTGGATTAATCTCTTTCCTCATGCAAAATTGATTTGTTTATTTGCTCCCATATCAGACCACCACCCAATTAAAGTGTGTACCCAAGTTGAAAAGAATCATGGCAAAAGTCATAATTTCCGTTTCGAAAATTCATGGCTTCAAGAAAGAGATTTGTGTGATTTGGTCAAGAGATGCTGGGACAATTCGAATGATGGACCCATTGTTGATAGGTTGTATAATTGTACAAGAGACATAAAGGCTTGGGGAGATGATTTTAGAAATCAATTTAAAAAAGAAGTTCAAAAAGCTAAAAAGGAGTTGTTCCATCTTATGACTCAGCAGACCCAAATGATGAAGCTCGCGCCATTCAACAAAAGGCTGTACTAAATAATTTACTAGCTACTGAGGAAAAATATTGGAAATAGAGATCAAAAAATTTTTGGCTGAAAGGATGTGACTGCAACAATAAATTCTTCCACTTTATGGCTTCTAACAAAAAAAGGAAAAATAAAATTAATAAGCTTTTCAAGGATGATGTGATGCATATGTTGAATCTCAAACAGAAGTAGAAGAAGTGGTGCTTAACTATTTTAATGATCTATTTGCTTCAGATGATGCAAGGTTTGCTGCAGATATTAGCTTCGTTGGACAAAAGGTGTCTATGGAGGATAATAGTATGCTAGAAGCTCCTTTTACTTCTGAGGAATTCCGAGTGGCTATTAACCAAATCCACCTAGATAAATTTTCAGGTCCTGATGGTCTAGGTCCAGGCATTTTTTGCCTAATATAGGTACGAACATTTTTGTTGCTTGCACTAATTGGTTGAATGTTTGTAAATTTCCAGATAGCCTAAATGACACTACGATTGTACTGGTGTCAAAGATTGATAATCCTGAAAATATGAAAGACCTGAGACCTATCTCCCTTTGTAATCGTCTTAAAAACTTTCTTCCTGAGCAATCTGCATTTGTCCCAGGGCGGTCAATAACAGATAATGTTATAGTGGCCTTCGAGATTATTCATAGCATGAGAAGAAAAGTAACAGGTGAACAGAGGGATGTTACGCTTAAAATTGACATCATTAAGGCATATGATCGGATTAAATAGTCCTATTTAAAAAAAATTATGAGTCAACTGGGGTTTAGTATTCGCATGATTGATTGGATGATGCTTTGTATTACCTTAGTTAATTATCACATCTCAGTTAATGGAGAGTTGGTTGGTCCGGTTATTCTTAATCGAGGTCTTCGACAAGATGGTCCTCTTTCTTTCTATCTATTCATTATTTGTGTTGAAGGTTTTTCCGCAATGATTAAGCAAGCTGATAGTAATGGAAATTTGCACAGAGTCTCTATTGAGAGAGGAGCACTTTCTATTTCCCATCTATTATTTGCGAACAATAGTTTCCTATTTTTTAATGCTTCAATCGAGGAATATGGAGCTGTTTGTAGTATTCTCAAAGATTATGAAAATATTTCGGGCTAAGCTAGCAACATGCATAAATCATATATCTTTTTCAGCTCTAATATTTGCAATATGATTCAGGCAAACATTAAAAATGCTCTCGACGTGTCAAGCTCTTTTAATGCGGGGCAGTATCTCTGTCTTCTATCTTTAATTGGGAGCAACAAAAGAGTCATTTTTGGATATCTTAAAGATAGACTATGGAAGAGACTTTTTAGTTGGCATAATAAGTTATTTTCTCAAGCAAGTAAAGAAATTCTGGTGAAATCTGTAGCTCAAGCAATCCCTGCTTACAGTATGAGCACTTTTTATTGCCTATCTCTCTTTGTGAGGAGCTTTAGAAAATGATGAATTCGTTCTGGTGGGGATCAAATGGAACTGAAAAAAGAAGATCCACTGGGTTTCATGGGAAGATTTGAGTTGAAGGAAGGAGAATGAGGCTTGGGCTTTTGGCATTTACGCTCTTTCAACTTAGCTCTTCTTGCAAAACAAGCTTGGAATCTTGTGAATAATCCATATGCTTTAGTTGCTCGAGTTATCAAAGCTAAATATTATCTAAATAGGGATTTTTAAAAGGCGAAATTAGGTTCTAATCCTAGCCAAATTTGGAGAAGCATATGGAATTCAAGAATAGTGCTTTTGAGGAAGGGTGTAGGTGGAGATCAGGAGATAGAGCTATAGTAAATATTTGGAATGATTCGTGGTCAGTTAATGATAACAGATTTAGACCGGTCTCAGCCATTAAGGAAGGTATGGAAAATTTATATCATATGTTTGTGACCTCAGAATTCCTGGAAGCTGCGAATGAGATGTTGAGTTGTTGGAAGAATTTTTTTATGAAAGAGATGTGAATTCCATCCTTTGTTTACCAGCAGGGAATGAAGGGTATAGAGATCGAATTATTTGGCATTACGACAGGAAAGGCATATACATAGTAAAATCATGTTATCGGGTGGCTTTCAAAAGTCTTGTTAACTCTGATTCTAATGTTAAAACATGGAATCAAATATGGAAATTCAACATTCCCCCTAGTCTGAAGATGTTTCTTTGGAGAATCTGTAGAGATATTCTCCCTACTTGTGATTGTCTTTTTATGAAAGGTTTACAAGTTGAAAATAAATGTACTATGTGTAATGAGTATGGAGAACACATACTCCATGTCTTTATTGATTGTCTTTTTACAACTCAAGTGTGGAATGCAGTCGGAATAAATCTTTTGACATTTCATTTGAATGATTTCACTAAAGGAACGATTTCTTATAGTCCTCTGTTCTCTCGAATCCAAACCGATGTGTAGAAGGCTGTCTTTCATTCTTATCCTAGTTTGAAAGAGTAAAGTTAGTGTAAGATGGTGTAACAACATGTGGAAGAGATCGTAATTGTGATAGATGGCAATGCCCTCCTATAGGTTCTATAAAGCTTAATATTGATGCGATAATTAATTCTCCAATGGGAAAGGTGGGTTTTGGTATGATTTTAAGAAATCACACAGGAGATGTGAGAGCTTGCAACTCTATTATCTTTTCAGGCAATTGGAACTCTTTGCTTGCTGAAACCTATGAACTCAAAAAAGCCCTCAGTTGGGTTAAAGAGCTATAGCTAGATGTGGTTATAGTTGATATGGATACTAAAAATATTGTGGACAAGCCTAAAAAAATTGCAGAAGACCTATCAGAGATTGGGTGCCTGATCAAGGAGTATTGTTCCCTTTTGCATAGCTGTAATAATATTTCGGTTACTCATATGAGAAGGCATGTTAATGAGGCTGTTAACGTATTAGCTAAGACAACTCTTTCAACCACTGGAAACTCCATTGGAGACTATGCTCCTAATTTTTTTAGACATTTTGTCACCTTTGATGTATCAAATTATTGATTAATGAAGTGCCTTCGTCTTTTTGTCAAAAAAATGTGTTTTACCATAATTTTAAGGAGAGAAAATTGAGCAAAATCATGTAAATAAATTTAATTATGACAAATTTATGTATTTTTTTAAAAGGAATCAAACAAAACAAATATGATTCTAGCCACATATATTTTATAATCCTCATACTTTTTCTAATGGGTAGCTGATTGCAAGAGGTTCTTTGAACAAATGGGTTAAAAGAAAACTTGATCAAACAGATCATAATGATGAACTAATCAAAAGAAAAAGGAAAAATTATTATTTGTCCATATAATTTGACATAATAAATTAGTACGACATGAAATTTAAAAAATATACGATTTATTTTCTGTAATTTGATATAATATACTAGTATTCTCTGATGTTTGAAAAATGATTGTAAATTAATATTAATTTATATTGAATATATTTATAAAGAATAATTTTATTATTTAAATTAAATTATTTTTCTTAAATGTAAATGCAATGATATTAAAATTTAACTTTACACAATATTTTATTCATTTTGAAATAAAATATTCAAATATCAACTTTTAAGCTCAGCTTTATTTTTTGATATTCTTATTGGATTTATAAAGTAAGCATTGATAGATAGGCTACATTTGGATTTATGAATTTTAAATGATAAATTTTGAATAATATATGAATTTATGAATAATATATGAATTTATGTTAAACTTATTATTTCATTGCTTAAAAAATGTCAAAATTCATATATTTTAAAAATTTTATTGTCCACCAAAATTCTAAATCTTTCATTTTTAAATGATTGAATTTTCTACCTCGTATGTGGAAAACTCCAAAATTTACTATTTTTTGTCGATGAGAGATTTTTGTCAAACTTTTTTACTCTAAGATCGTCTTTTATAAATTAGTACAAAACTACTCTTTATAAATCAATGATTGTCCAAAATCCACCATTTCTCTTTTAATTTCAAATAATTGCTTTATTATTACTATTATTATTATTATTATTAAAAATAATTTTTATTTTATACCAATATAATTAGATATTATAAAGTATAATAATTTTTCATATTCTAAATGTTAACTTATAAGATTTAAGGAGAGAGATTCCTATTGTTTTATATTTTATTCTTTTTATTTTCTATTATTTTCAAACTCTTAAAATAATCATTTTATTTTTAAAATTTTTAAATATGCGGTGGAATTGATTATATATGCTTAATTGATAATAAATTCTCAATATTTAATAAAGGACAAAATTGGAAATTAATTGTTAAATCAATGAATTGTAATCATTAAGTCAAACACGAATGTAAAAGGAATTATTTCATCAATCAACATATCTTATAATCAAACAAAATAATGAAAATTTTAAAATTTTTTAATTCAAACATAGCCATAGTGTATATTGATATCATATAAGAGCTTAGATTATTTGATTTGATGTATATGTAAACCAAATCAGTCAAAAAAAAATGTCACCTAGATAAAATAATGTACATGATACTTCGTCTTTCTCATTGGTTTAATTTACATAAATTAAACATATGTAATAATTTTCTCTTAATTGGAAGTTGGAACTTGAGATTGTTATATAATGGATCTGGATCCATATAATACTATGAACCTAGCTTTGTATTTTTTTAAAAATACTACAGTAATTTTGTAAATATGTAGATTCATTATTGTTTTTAATAAGATTCATTTAGAATATATTATATTTTCATTATTATTTCATTGCATATTCATTATATATGTATGCAGATTTATTATTATTTATCAGGTTCATTTAGAATATATTATATATTTATTATTAATTGACTATATGTTCGTTATTATTTGACTGCATATTTGTTATTATTTGCATACATATGCACCATTATTTGAATATGTTCATTTAGAACATGTTTTATATTTCATTATTATTTGATTGTATATTAATTATTATTTGACTGCATTTTCATTATTATATGGATGTAACATTGTTGAATTGAATCAGATTCATTTAGAAGATACTATATATTCATTATTATTTGCAAATATATTTATTAAAAAAAATTTAAATAAAAAAATTTCAAAATTACAAAAAAATTTTAAAGAATATGATCAGACTATATGGACACAGTACATAAAATAATTTGCAGTTGATGCATTTCGCTATTACCCCTTGTTTGACAAATTTTTACAGAGGAAAAGGGAATTAAGGAAGGAAAATAAACTTATATTCCCTTATTATTTTTCTTATTTTTCATTATGTTTGATAATTTTCTCTCTAGGAAGAAAAATACATAAGAAAAATTAATTTTATTTATTTTGTTCATTGTTTTTTATATTGAAATAATATAAATGAAATAGTAAGGTAAATAAAAGAATATAAGATATATTTTCATTTATTTGGATAATTTATTATGATAGAAAAAAATTATAATATTATTTATTTATATTTTTTACATCATTTTATAATACATTAAATACTTTACCATAATAATCAATGATAATAGTGATATTTTTTTTATCCAATTTCTAGCATTTTCTCTCCATTTTTAGAGAGAAAATAAAAAATAAAAAAAATTTTATTCCCTTTTTACTTTTCAAACAAAATAAAGCTAAAATATCTATTTATTTTACCTAATTATTTTCCTTTTTCTATATTTTTTATCTATTATTTTTTTCATTTCTTTATTTTTCTTTCCTTATAATACTTTCTTATTTATCTGCTTATTTTTAAAAAATATAACTTATTCTAAATTATTTTTTATTTATATTTTTAAAAAATATTGAATAAAATAAATAAATAAATATAATACAAATATTTTATAATAACAAGTAACATTTTTCTTTCATTTCCCCTCCAATTTTCCCCCTATCAAAACATAAGCTTAAAATAAGCAATCCCATTGGTGAAATGCACTGACGCGGCAGGCCTCAATCCACCATTCGATAGTTAAAGAAGCAGAGGATAAGGAAACTGCGAAACTGGAGCATGGCCGTGGCTGTTGCTACCTGCTGCTTCTCTGCTCGCACCTCCACCGTCAAACTCAACTGCTGCGTTTCTTCCCATCGCCACCTTGTCGCGTCGCATCGATCCATTGCTTCCTTTAGTGCTAAAGCTACCAATCATAAACGCCTTTCGAGGCGAGGTTCCTCGTCTCCCACCGATAAGTCCAACACAGCTGTAAACCCTAATTTTTCTCTTTGTTTTTCTTGAATTTCGAAGTTCTCTTTTTACTAGCTGTTTTTTTTTGGGTACATTTAGAAAGAAGGCGCGTCGCAGAAGAAGCCGCCGGGGAATTCAAAAGATGTGAGGTACTATTCGTTTGCTGATGGATGTAGTGGTAGAGATGAGACGGGGAAGCCTCATTCAACGGCTTATAGGTCGTTTGGAATGTCGAGAAAAGAAAAGAAGGAATTTCAGCTTGATTTGAAGGAGAATCAGGTTTGATCTTGACTGCTCATTTTTGGCTGGAGTTGCTTAGCAACTAACCAATTATAATCTATATAAGGTGCTTAAACTGTGTTCAGGTTGAACCAGGGAATCTTCAGGATACCGCCTTTCTCAATGCGGTTGTCAAGGTACAATTATTTGCTAATGTGTACTTCACAGTATGATCACTGGCATGGAACCGGAGCCGGGCATACTGTGTTTTGCTTGGACTTTTTGCATTTATTTTTATTGTTTTGATTGGTTTTAAAAGCCTGTCTTCTTTGACCCAAAAAAAAAAACATAAAATAAAAGAAGGCCTATCTTTTATCTTTTTCTGCACAGATAGTGTATTTTTAGATATGGGTATGTATTTTTCTTCTCTGGGACTGAATGTATCCTTGATGATTTTTTACTAATTTTCGGATTATATGAATTTACCTAACGGAGATAGGTGAGTTGATGGAATTATCTGGTTAATGTTAATTTTCAGTCAGTGAACGTTCCACATAGAGTTAATCCTGATTCTGTAGACTGCAGTCTCATCCTCTATGTCATACTGCAGTGATGGTGATAAAAGATAGTGTTTTCAGCTTTTTGCATAAGTAATTCCCACTCTGATAGATGCTGATGTCCAAGTACACCAATATCATAATATGCATGCGTACTTTTTTTTTTCCCCTTCAGAAATTTGTCTAGTCCATAGATATTCCTTTTACATTTACTTGCTTCTTTGATTTGCCTAGGTTTATTGCACCCACATTGCGCCTGATTATTCACTTCCTTGGCAAAAACAAAGGCAATATACAAGCACTGGAAGGTGAGTACAATTATTTATTCAATTTTAAATTTTAATCTTTTTAAATCTTGCATGGGTTATTTGATTTTCTTAACATTTTGTTGTCATTAAAGAATTAAGTTGAAATTTGCAATTAAGTTGCTCTTGGCACTTTGCAATTATTATGCTTGATTGATATTTAACACACGGTCGGTTGCATAGTGTCATTGACTTTTGAACTTGATTTAAGTTATTTGTTTTTATTTCTCTTGCAGCGCTTTTATGATTGGTGATGGAAAACTTTTGACAAATGCGCATTGTGTTGAATATGATACACAAGTAAACTACTTTTCTATGATTTTTAGGAAGATAATTGATATAGATTGATTGTATTCTTGCACTTTGTATCATATACAAATAGTTCATCTGCTTATGCGTGATGATTAGGCAGAGTAATGTTACTAAAGTGCCACATTTTAGTCAAGGTCCCATGTCAACTATTTGTGTTTCAATCAGTCTCTGATGTGCTGTGTTCCCAATTAACCTTTCATATGCATTGTAGGTCAAAGTGAAGAGAAGGGGAGATGATACTAAATATGTGGCCAAGGTAATTTTCTCTTATTTATAAGTTGCAAGATCTGTGGCTCATAATAAAATGTTCTTAGTCTCTATTTTTACAGTTGAACATCCCGCTCAATTTATTTATTTTATTTATTTATTTTTTCCTTTTCTAGTTTGTTCTCCAAAGTATTTGAAGACACAAAATTTTCACACCATAAACTGGAAAGGGGTAGTTACAAAAGGATATGTTTGGAAATAAGACTAAGTGGCAGTTGAATTTATATGAACTGGATAAATATTGGAAATAATACAATTTTTTGCATCAAATGTTTAACATCATTATATTTTAGATAAAGAAAAGAGAATCTATTCTAATAATTAGAAGCAGGGTGCATCGGTTATTGGCTTCTTCTGTGATTGTGATTTTGGAGGTTATCCATTATTGCAGTGGTTCTTATTATGGAAAAAGTAAAATTATAATGATAGTGCGACGACAGTGGAGTTCACTCATACCTGATTGATCTTTTTTGAGAATCTACTCTTATTTGAGGTGTCCTTTTAGTAAAGTTATAGAGACATCATTCTGGTAAAAAATAAACTACGTTTCTATCATCTTATCTGAGTGTTATGTATTTTCTTGAAGTTCTGGTTGTTTTGCATGTATGAGTTCTTTGTTGAACAGAGGATATAAATTAATGCAAGTTTAGATATTACTGGTACATGGGCACAAGAAGTTGGTCAGCTGACCATGGCTAATTCATGTGTCTTGACAGATAAGCAGTCCCAATTTCTTCCTGACCTTTCTGCATCATATTGCATATTTATTTTTAATCAAACTTGACTTGTTAAACTCATCAAATTGCATGTAGCAGTAGGAATGATTCTAATATGTTCCATATCTGTCTCATAACATTTTTGTTTGGGCCCCTTATTACCTTTGGAGTTTTCCAATTTTGTTTTACATTTCATCCAGATTAGCTTCATGCGGAGGTTATAATTTACTGTTGCAGAGTAATGAATGGTTACACATGCTAGTAAGTTCATGATGTTTATCCCTATGGGATAGAGATAAGATTTTGCAGTATAATTTCTTCTTGATGATTTACTTTGCAGGTGCTAGCCCGAGGTGTTGATTGTGATATAGCTTTACTTTCAGTAGAGAATGAGAAATTTTGGGAGGGAGCTGAACCACTTCAATTCGGACGCTTGCCCCATCTTCAGGTTTAAATCATCCATTCAATGTGGAGTTCTTATGCTCGTGTGTCATCTCCCTTCAGCATTTTTAGATTTTTCACTGTTTATCTGAAACAGCTTTAAATTTTTATGCTTTTCTTGGACCATTAGTGTTAAGAGAGTTAAAAATTAAACAGAGAGTTCAAGTTATTTTAAAGATGTAAAGCTGGAGGACTTAATATGCTGTAATTTTAAAGCATCTACCAAATCTATACAAACATAAAATCAATAAAACTACCAGAATATAGATTTGTAATTGCTCTACACCTGCATAAAGTGCTTCAGTATTGATCAAATACCTTCCCTCCTTTCACCTAGAAGGAAATTGAAACACCATTTTGCATTTCATTTTCGTGTAATAGTAGATATACTTTGACTTTACCACTTAAATCAAGTTTTTATCAAAATGCAATGGTGGATAACATAGTCATCCTCAATAAAATGATTCATTCTAATTATAGGTTGCATATCCATGCTCTATGCTCTGTGAATTATCTTTCTGAGAATCTTTTTGAACTACTTTTATACTTAGTCTGGCATGAGCAGGATTCAGTAACTGTTGTTGGATATCCCCTTGGAGGAGACACCATTTCAGTGACAAAGGGAGTTGTATCACGTATAGAGGTTTGATTTATTCCATAGTGAAACCTTTGAGTCTTATTATAGTTTGACATTTCTCTAGTTAGTTTGAAATCTTTATCAATTTCTTTGAGCTGTATGTTTGGACAAATTCATTGAATCATGTTGTTTACCGTCTCAGGTTACATCATATGCTCATGGATCATCTGACTTGTTGGGTATTCAAATTGATGCAGCAGTAAATCCTGGTTAGTAGATATTCTGTTCTTAATATTTAACCTTTATCTTATAGTTTCTCTAGTTTATGTATTTTCACTTTTGAAATTGCTCATATTTGGATGCTACAAGCCTAGAATATGACAATTCTATGTTCCATCTCTCATTTACTGAGGCATCATTTCATATCCTTGTGATACTCACTGCTTATACCTGCTAGATTTTAGGTAATAGCGGTGGTCCTGTCTTCAATGAGCAAGGTGAGTGCATTGGAGTGGCATTTCAGGTACGCCTGCTTCAAGCTGTTGCAGTTAATCTGTCAGCGTTTACTTGGTCTTAAATTGTTTGTTTATATAGCTTGATACGAAGAATGTAGTGTCTCTAGTTCATACTTTCTGGAATAAGTTGCATTATATTTGTTAAGATAAAAGGTTCACTATTACAAGTTTTCCATCTCTTGTAGCTGCTTGCAAAATCTTTTTTTTTTCCCTTGCAATTTCTCTTCCCTTATTATGTTTTCATGAGACACTTCCTTTAGGTTTACAGATCTGAAGAGGCTGAGAATATTGGATATGTGATTCCAACGACTGTTGTATCTCATTTTCTGAGTGACTATGAGAAGAATAAGAAATACACTGGTGAGACACCCTCATTACTTGTATATATATATATATATATATATATATATATATTGATGTTGAAATTTGCATGTCTCCAATACAGAACAAGATTAGTTCATTTTTTTCCCAATGGATGATATGTTTTCTCATCTTCATGCTTGTGGAGATTTTATAAGTAATAAACTTATCTAATGTAAGTGCTAAATTTCAATAAATCCTATTTTCTTGTTGTATTTGGCTTTTGACTTTTATCATAACATCTACCTCTTTCTGCTGCTTTCTAGATTATCTATTGTTGCAATTTGTCACTGTACTTGGTGCACTTCCTTGTATCTTTTTACCATAAAATATAGTTAGGAGCTTGATAAATGATAATGCTAATCAATCTGGGAGTGTTCCACAAAGCTTCCCCCCAATGGAGATATCAAATAAATCCCAAATAATATAAAATATTTAAATAATAATAAAAAATTTTCAATTGCGTTTTGTATTCCAGGCTTCCCTTGCCTTGGTGTATTGCTGCAAAAATTAGAGAATCCAGCATTGCGTGCATGCTTAAAAGTACAGTCTAATGAGGTGTGTTTGCTATACTTCACTCTCAGTTTGCTATACGTTGCTCTTAGTTTTCCACATTGTGGTTGAGGTGGTGTGGGAGCCTTGGGTCAAATGTGTTGGAGTGAATGAAACAGTGGTTGAGGTGGCAGGTGAATGTTATAAAATGCTGAGGTGAAAAAGAGGAGGAAGACTAATTATGAGATTTGTGGTTTAGGTATCAAATGTAAATTCCATGCTTTTGAGTATGATGGGGTTTGAATTCTCATGTTTTACTTTAGTTATGTGGTATGTAAGAAAGAGAGGAATGGTGAGAAACTTGCACATTCCAAGGCATAATGACAGGAAGTTCAATGCTTGTATGAACATGAAGAATGGAGAAATTGATACACAAATAGCTTTTAATTTACTTCATAAATAGCCTGTAACTGTTTTTCTCCTTTTAAGTTTGCAAAATCATTACTTCATTGTAACATCGCAGCATATATATGCTGAACAATTTCCTTGTATGGTCTGGCTTCTGCAGGGTGTGCTGGTCCGCCGAGTGGAACCGACTTCTGATGCAAGTAAAGTCTTAAAAGAGGTATCCTGGCCATGATAGCTTAAAACATTTGCTTCACCGAGTTTGCATTATATGCTGGGTCTGTTGACTTATCCATAAAGGGACCATACGCTATTGAGATAGTGTGTCACAAGACAACCAGCCTAACATGTGTTGAATAAACAGTCAATGAAAATTCTTGAAAATGAGGAAAGAGAAAATCAATAAATGGAAAGTCAGTCTCAAAAGAATGTCAATGCCTGTATAATTTGCTCTGTGCAAATGGTCTCGAGTCAAGCCGAGCACAGCTGCAAACTATTCTGTCTAGGGAAAATTTAGTTTCAAAAGAGGTCTAGTATTGAGCATGAGGTCATAATCTCTTCCTTTTTTTCTTTTTCTGTATACTGGTATGTCTCCTAAATTATCATTGTGCAATGTTATTTTGCTGAAAAACTGATTAAGTTCACCAATAAGACTTAAAGTTACTTAAAGCTCTTCTTAGACTAATGGATTTTATCCACTTCTTAAAATACTATTCTCTTTTTTATCTTCCTTTTTCTGTAGTCAGCACTTTGTACCGGTGGTTTTTTCTTTTTCAGGGGGATGTGATCGTGAGCTTTGATGATGTTCATATAGGGTGTGAAGGAACTGTGCCATTCCGATCAAATGAGCGGATTGCTTTCCGCTACCTTATTAGTCAAAAGTAAAGAGCCTTATTATGTGCTGCAAATTATGCCAAAATTCTGCTTTTCATTTTCTTAATTCTCTCTTTATTGTCTAGAGACACAATGTTTATTGTCCAAGTGTTGCATTCTAGCCATTCTTGTTTCCTTAGATCCTAGAGTGTTAGTACACTTGTCCATAACGTAGCTACTACTACATCTTCATATTGATTTTCACTTGTAGCTAGCTAATCCTAACTGCTTACTATGTCATGAAAGGGTTTTTCTTGTTATAATTTGTTGTGTGATGCTAAAGACTTTGATGCGAACTTATCAAAATCTGATTAACCTATTATATTGCTACTGCATATGAGGTATGTTTTGTCTGCAGATTTTGGCTAGTTACCCTCTGCCTTCATGTTAGGGCATTCCAGAATGTCATGATATAGTTGGCTGTATGTCAACCACTAATTCACTGTTGCTTTATTATTGTAGGCTTTTGATTTTTCATTGGAACTTGTTATATTGGAATCTACGTTCTTATTTCTTCTTTTCCTTTCTTTCAAGCCCTTGACATTGGTTTGAACCTTTTTTTGGCATCAGTATGTGGATATCGTGCTAAGTATAAGATTAAGGCTTGATATGGTTCCTTGTATATGGATGCTGTTGCACAGATTTGCTGGTGATGTGGCGGAGATTGGAATCATCAGAGCAGGCTCGTTCATGAAGGTTAAAACAGTTTTGAATCCAAGAGTACATTTGGTAATGCAATTAGAAACTTGGCTTTTTACTCTTTTAAATTTTAAACTAGATGCTAACTGAATTCAGTTGTTTTGTCCTTGCTTCTAGGTTCCCTACCATATCGATGGAGGTCAACCTTCTTATTTAATAATAGCTGGCTTGGTATTTACCCCTCTCTCAGAACCACTGATAGAGTATGTAATGCTCCTTGGCATTTTTGCACTGTGCATAAGCCTTTCTTTTATGTGTATTTAAAATTCCAGCTTGAAATATTATGCTAATGCTAATAATAGGCTTTGTTTTCTTCTGTTTTCCCCTTCTTCCTTCCTAATGACAGTGAGGAGTGTGAAGATTCTATTGGGGTAAGTTGCAAAATTTGGAGGACATATCTAATGACAGTACAAATAAGTAAAGTAGAAATAAGTGGCATGTGCTTTTAGCGATTTTTAAATAAAGGTCCGTGTTATTTTTTTTTTTACAAAACAAGGTGTGTGGTTTATTTCGTTAGCAAAAAATGGTATATTCCCATTAACAGCTTTAAGTGGTGTTTTGTGCAGATGTGGTGATGACGTGACACTTTTTGTGATGTGGTGTCCACGTCAGTGCTAACATGGTGTCCACGTTAGTGCTAACGTGGCACATAAGTATAACGGAATAAACTACAAGCCATTTTTTGTCACAAAAAAAAATATCACGTACCCCAAATTGAAAAAGGGTCAAACCACATGCCCTTTTTATGTATTTATCCATATTTTTTCTTTGCAGAATAATAATCATAAAAGACACTTTTAAGAAGATAAATTTCTTACATAGGATGATCAAATACTTCTTATATTTTGATGCTCTTTTAAATAATGAATGAAATTTACCCTCCACTTTAAAATCAGATTCTTAATTTTTTTAATTACATATGAATTATTTATTTGTATATAATCCTAAAATGCTATTATGATATTATTTTACAAGGTTGTGTATTAAATTATGAACTTCCACTCTTATCATAATTATTTCATAATAATTGTACCAATTGAGTTAGCCTTAATTGGTAAAAAGATAAAAACAATAAAAATAAAAAATTTTTTTTATACAAATTAATAAAATACGAATTATTAGGGAAAAAAATGTAACATCTATAATAAAATTCAAATTAATCATAGAATCAAAGTATAGATTCTTTAGAGATTTTTTATATTATGAAATTCAAATTAATTTTAAAATCAAATTAAAGTTAGAAAAATAAATTTAGTATATGAAGAAAATTTCAACTTTATAATAAGATAGTATGAAATTTATCTGGAAAAAAAAAATTCCTAAAAGTAAAAACAAATTGGCATGTGGTTTGACTTTTTTTAATTTTGAATATGATTTTCTTTTTGACAAAAAAGGGTTTGTAGTTTTTTTGTTTTTTAATTTAAAGTACGTGTTTTGGTGAAAATATCACTACATGCCACATAAGCACCAACGTGGAGCTGATGTCAATGCCATGTTACAAAAATCGCAACATTATTGTTGATGTTAGCACCACTTAACATTGTTAATGGAAATATATCTTTTTTTTTTTTTTTTTGTTAATGGAGTAAATCACAAACCTTGTTTTGTAAAAAAAAATAAGATGGACCTTTTTTTAAAAATCATGAAAAACACAAACCGCTTATTTGTACTTTTCTCTACTTCAAAATTGTTATTTCCAAAATGCTTCTTTTTAACATAATTTTTAATTTGATTTGTTCTATCTTATGCTCAGTTGAAACTGCTCGCAAAAGCACATTACTCTTTGGCAAGGTTCAAAGGGGAACAAATTGTTATACTATCGCAGGTAAGCTCTTTCCATGCTCCAACGATCATAATGAAATCCCTTCTGCTTTTATTTTTTCTATGGACATAATGCCGTCTCGGCATCTCTTATAATGTGAATGTATTGAAGGCTTTTTTAATTGATGAAATCTTGAGAGTGATCATAGCCTATTTCACAGACTAATTATTTCCTTTAAATTTAGGTTTTTTTTTTCAATTTTTTTATTTATGCTAACTTGTTATAGAACTTCACTTACTTTTTTGGTTTATTACTTTTTTCTATAGGTGTTAGCGAATGAAGTCAACATTGGATATGAGGATATGAGCAATCAGCAGGCAAGTTCTGGATTTACTTTGATCTGTCAGTGCCTTCCAATTTATATATGCATATGCTAAGGAAAAACAATTGCAGGTTTTGAAGTTCAACAGTACTCGAATAAAGAACATTAATCACCTAGCGTATCTTATCGATTGTAAGTGGTGAAGCATCCCCTTTGTATATTCATTTTCATTCTTTTTTTTTTTTTTTTAGTTTTCCTGCCATTTTTCTAAAGTTTCCAAGTTATTGGTCAGCATGCAAGGACAGATATTTAGTATTCGAGTTTGAAGACAATTATCTAACAGTGTTGGAGAGGGAAGCAGCTACTGCCGCTTCGTGTCACATACTCAGAGATTATGGAATACCATCACAACGATCTGCTGATCTATTGGAGCCATATGTAGATCCATTAGGAGATAACCAAGCACCAGAACTGGATTCGCTGGGTGACAGTCCAGTTTCAAATCTGGAAATTGGCTATGATGGAATCCTCTGGGCTTAATTACCGAAGTGTTGAGTCCTCAATCTATATATTTTATCACGGCATTCATATTTGGGAAGCAGGGTGACAACTTGCACATCGATGGCACACCATAGCTTCTGCGACTTTTTTTTTTTTTGGGGCCCTTGCTGGAGCTGTTACTGCGGTTTTTCTTTCTTCTCACCCATCCTTTTTTCCTAGTTGATTTTTCATTTTGTTTGGGAGGCCAGGTTTCCCAAATAGGGGTTTCCATTTTTAACCAGTTTCCATCTCTATTATTTGGGCTTAAGGATAGCATAATAAGTGGTAAAGCCACATTCACTTAAATGGGGATAATTGTCTCAAACTTTTTAAAATATATGTAATATTGTATAAATTTATATTATTTTTTTAAAATTTGCCTATTATAAAAGATGTTAGAAGTCTATTTTTATACCCACTTGACTCATTGTTTCTCATAACTCGGGGAGTTTTGGCTCCACTGCGAAGCATAATTGCGTACAGGAGAGCTGCAAAAGCCTTGGAATTATTTGATGGATTGTTATATTATGGATTTTAGTCTATGTAGCATTTTAGACTAAGGGTCTATATCATATGTGTGAGATGCGGTAAATAAAATGAATTTATATAAATTTTGTAAATATTTATCTTTTGTAAGTATGTCCATGAATTTATTGAGAAAGTTTCATTAGTTTATTAATAAATGTTTATTTTTTATAAACAATAAATTTATTATTAATTAATAAACTATAATTTATAAACTTTACGTTCATTAGTAATAAAGTAAAATTCATTATTTTACTGAAATATGTTCATTTGTTATAAAATTGTAGATTCATTACGAATAAAATAAATGTTAATTAGTTTATAAGTAAATATTTATTTTATTTTTTTATTTAATTTAATGGATATATAACTAATGAATTTGTAGCAATAAACTAATGAACTTTTATTTTATTTTTAATTAATATTTATTAATAAACTAATAAATAAAGGAAATTTTACAAAAATAGAAAAAACAGGTAAATATTTACAAAAATAGTACATTTAAATTTTTTTTCAAAAATAAACCTAGCATCAAAGTTTTTTTCAAAAATAGCCACCCTCAATTAAGGTTTATAAAAAATTTATCAAAATTTACCATAAAATTAATGAAAATTGAAGTTAAAAAATGTTTATTAAAAATTTACTTAAAAGTTACTCAAGTTATATCCAAAATTTATCAAATATTTACCAAAAAATTAATTAAAGTTAAAACTGAACAAGGTTTATTCAAGATTTACCAAAATTTATTTAAGAATTATTCAAAGTTTACCAAAGATCTACTTAAAAGTTTATCATAAAAAAATTAGAGAAATAGAAGTTACTAAAGATTTTTCAAAAATTTACTTAAAATTTGCTCAATTTATATACAATGTTTATCAGAAAATTATTAAAAGTTGAAATTATACAAACTTTATTTAAGATTTACTCAAAAATTACCCGAAATTTACTACAAAAATTACCCGAAATTTACTACAAAAATTAATAAAAATTGAAGTAGCAAAAGGTTTATCAAAAATTTATTTAAGTTTACTCAAATGATATCCAAAATTTATCCAATATTTACAAAAAAAAAAAATTAATAAAAGTTGAAATTATATAAAATTTACTCAAAGAATTACTGGAGGTTTACTTAAAGTTTACTAAATGCTTACCAAAAGTTTACTTGACCTTTACCAAGGGTTTACTAAAGATTTTACTAAAGTCTTGTTCCAAAGTTTATTCAAGGTAAATAACCTTAATTAAGTATATTAAATAAAAGTTTTTTTTTTGTAATTTAAGATTTTCCCAAGATTTATTTTGGTAAATAAGTTAATTAAATACATATTTACATTTTTTTGATTAATTAAGTTGATTAAACAATAATTAAAAATAAATAAATGTATATATAAATACAATTGGTAGTTATATAAGTTAATGAAATTCTTAAATCCATATTTAACCGATGAAATATGACAATTTTATATTTTAATTAGATGAAAAATGTGCTAAATACATAGTAAAATCTAATATTTGAAAAAAAAAATCGATAAAAATGAAAAAAAAGAAAATTGGAATGAAAACACGCTAACGGCCACAATAAAATTGAAAAAAACTTTAAAAAATCGGTTTTGTGCGTAAATTCCTCATAAATATAATTACAAATGGACAATGGATATTTATGAAATTATCATAGTGTGTTTGCTACCGTCTTTTACATGTATAATAGGGTCACGATATAATTTGCATTATTTGATGTAATGACGTACTATAATGCACAAATTACTCATATTGTTCAATTTAATAGTAAATATAGAGCAACCTGGTCAGCTGAATCATGGCGTGGTCTAATTGATAGGTCTGAGAATTACAGAAATTAAAAAAAGGGAGTGAGGCAGGCTGTTTACTGGTTAGAACATAACATATTTGGGAGATTTAATGTTTAGATGCCAAGATTAGCTAAAATTTCAGTACCATTACATCAAAAATGGAAAAAGAGCTCGTCATGATCTCATCTCGTACACATATACACCACTGTGAAATTGTGTCAACAAAGCTACTCATTCCATTAAAATGCTGAGGTTGGGCTTTTAGTGTTTATACATTTATACATCTAAAGAAGTGACCTGATATGGTCAGCCGTGCATTGTTTATCGACAAGCCTCTTCTTTTTGGTTTATATATGTGAGGAGGGAAAATCGTATTCGAATGTAGCTAAAATCGATCGGATGAATCTACCACCAGGCTATGATTTTGGGTTCGACAAGCTTCTTCTTGATAATCCAATACAATACAACATATAGATTACTATCTTGGAATTTTTTGCTCACTTAACAATGATTGGTTAGCAGCCATATGTGAATCTTAATTTAATGCTTCATCATTTCCAAACTGCTGTTTGCAATTTTGCTTCATTTATTCTCTCATTATCATTGTAATAATTGTGCATGTGTTAAGAAATTTCTTCATAACAACAGAATTTCAGGGGCCAGGAAAGAATAAAAGGAATACCAACCAGCAAGTGGTATCCTGTTTAAATTAGCAAATAAATCTTGTCCCTTATCCAAGAGGTAGAGCTGTATTATTCACTAATATTGTTATCCAATAATACTTTGCCACCTACCATTAGGTCCCACCCACACAGACCTTTTAAGCCTTGTGAATGAACTACTCCTCTATTTCCTCACATTCCCTTTCTGTTTCTCTCTGCACAGTAATTGGAGTTCATAATATAAAAGAACAGATTTTTATCTTCATTAATGGCTTCCTTTTGGTCATTCTCGGCCATGTTCGTGATTTTCATGGCAGAATTTTCATCACTAGCTTTAACATCTAATATACACATACAGTTATCCACTATATCGGCAGCTCCTGCATTTTTGCCTGAAGCTCGCTTATCTTCTTCTCCAGCCTTGTCACCAGACATTGAGCCTGTTTTCCCTACAACTGGAGCTGGGGTCCCTTCTCCTACTGAGTCATCACTGCCCACTATTCCTTCAAGCCCTAGCCCTCCAAATCCAGATGTTATTGAACCAGTCCCTGGGCCTCTAATGGCAATGCCAGCATCTGGGTCTTTGTCAGCTTCTTCTGCATCTTCTTCATCAGTTACTTTGAATTTGTGTATGCTCTTCCTTGGTTTATGGTGTTTGGCCTAATGCAGCTTTCTCCTTCGTGAGGTACTGCTGGTGGCTGCTTCATTATTCTTATCGGTGATTCTTTTTTTTTATTTATTTAATTTTTTCTTATTTCTTTTTGCGGTATATAATGTCATAGTGTGATGTTGGGTGGGAGTGAAAGGGCAGCATTCTTGTTGTGAATTTGTGATAGGAAAATATCTTGAAAAACAATAAATATATAAATAATGTAGTTTTTCAATTTCAAATTCTTGTAGATGTGAATAGGGATGGTAATGAATATGGGTTTCGCAGGTACTTATGCCTATTCGTACATATTTAAATCTTAATGAGTAATTCCATTAGAATTTTGGAATAAATTTGTGTAGTAATTTGTAAACCCATCACGGGTTAAGGTAGGATATGTGTAGAGATTATCAAATATATATATATATATATATATATATATATAATTTATTATATTGAAACTTAATAAATATAATGATATAATTAATTATTTTTTATATATTTCTAAAGATCGATGAATTACAAATGTAATGGAACTTTGAAATTGAAATATAATTTTTTATCATAATAAATAATATATAATTTTATTATTTTAATATTATTTTTGAACAATTTGATGAATTATTTTAATTTAAATGTGTTGAATTAAATTTTATGTTTTATTTGATTTGGTTTTGTGGTAATTTATAATAGATTGTTTTTATATTTTAAAGTTTTTAATTATTTAATTAGATTGAATTTTATTTTAGTATAAAATTTTCAATAATAAACGGATTCGAATATTAAACGAATAATGTTAATCAGATTTAGAACGGAGACGGATATTAACTTTAAATTTTTAAATGGATTTGGAACGGATACGGACAGTGGATTATATGTTCGGGTTCGGACAAGGCAATTTTCATGATTGCCATCTCTATATGTGAATTATGTCTTTTTTCTTTCTTTTTCTTTAGTTAATAAAGAATGACACCGTAAAGATACAAAACAAAACTACGTTTGATTATCACATGATCATATTACATTAATATTATACACCTATATAATATAATCTAACACCATATTGACTTGCTAGATAGTTCCAAAACTGAGCTCAAAAATGAAACATATAAGCTTACATGCTATGCTAGTTGCTACATGTAAAAGCTGTCTACCAAGTACAAACCTAAATGTTGTCAGGCTATGCATATTTAGAGAGCTACTACAGTACCTCGATATGTTGACCCGTTAAAGAGCTTACCTACAAAAACATCCTTCAACTTCTCCAACTCAAAAAGGCACTTTTTCTTGAAGGAGTCTTTGGCCACAGATTTCCTCAGATTCATATTCTCTAGCTTAAGAACTTCCATAGCTAAACTAAGCTGTCTTATGACCTCTCTCTTCTCTTCATCTTTCTGCAATAGTTGGTCCTTCTGAATCATGTTTTCTTCTTTGAGTCTTTCTATTTCTTCTTGCAAACAGAGCTGCCTTATGACCTCTCTCTTGTCTTCATCTTTCTGCAATAGTTGGTCCTTCTGAATCTTGTTTTCTTCTTTTAATCTTTCTATTCCTTCTTGCAAGCAGAAGAGCTGTCTTATGACCTCTCTCTTCCCCTCATCGTTCTGCAATAGTCGATCCTTCTGAATCCTGTATTTTTCTTTGAGTCTTCCTATTTCTTCTTGCGAGCAGAAGAGTTGTCTTGTGATCTCTCTCTTCCCTTCATCTTTCTGCAATAGTTGATCCTTCTGAATCCTGTTTTCTTCTTCAAGTCCACTTATTTCTTCTTGCAATTTTATCACTTCATCATTGCAGACTGCACCTATGACTTCCACCTTTCTAATTTCTATTTTATGCTCAGGTTCTTCAACTTCTCCCATTTCCTCATCAATTCGAGTTTCATCTTCATGTTCAGGATCATCAACTTCAGACTCAGCAGAATCCTCTGCGTCGTAAGTTTCAGAATTGCTGTCATATGTTTGATCTGTCCCACCCATTAGATTTTGCTGTTGATATTTGGTTGAAAATGGGGAAACCAATGTTGTTAGGAGACGGTTTGCAGATTCAGACCTAAGCTGATCATAGTGCTCGGCTAATGAGCGATATGTCCTGTAAAAATCTTCAACCATCCTAATTAACTCTGGCCGTTTCTTGTAGTACATCTCTGCGCGTTGTGCAAAGGAGTCTGCATCTTCCTCTATCAATTTCAGCATTGCCTTTGTCTTCTTGTCTAGCTCTGTCCCACCAGAAAGAAATTCAAATGATCATCTAATCAGAAATTCATAATCAATAGGTGATAGTATCAGTATCAGTGGCATAGACCAAGCAATGTGGAAAACATGAGCAACCAATTTAGAACATTACTATTGCTGTCTAAATGCATTCTTTACAACTATAATTTCAACTCATTTGAACAATTATTTATTACCCAAAAATATCCTGGCGTTTACAGCTCATAACTACTGCAAGTATCACACTGAATCTACACTATCATTGAGCTTTATTGTAACCATCAATATCCCAGGTTGACTAGTAAAAAGGAAAAAAGAATATTAGAAAAGGAAAGAGTGAAAAAGATGCATTTGATTAGTTCATCAGAGGGGTCCATGGCCTACCAACTGTCAGTGTCTTGCAGAGTTACATTAAAGCTTGAGAAAGGTTGCTCAACAATCAAATAAATACCAATAGGTCCGGTACAATATTAGGCTATAATGAGGTCCTTCAGAAACTTTTGGATGAAATAAATTCAAAAAATAAATGCAAAAACTCGGCGGCCCTCTACATTAAAGACCATCAGACCGTGATACTCACAAAAACAAAGATTACTCATGTGCCGGATACGGTTTGAACCCTTGGCCTCAGAAACTAAAAATTTTATTATTTAAGGCCATTTCTGTCCCTACTCAGTCAATCCTACTAGTCCAAGGGACCACCATCATCTCTGCTCAATAATTAGTTCAATGGTCTTAACATTAAGGCCTATTTCTTTGAAACCCTGGAAATAAAGGTCTTTCCTCTTTCATGACCCTTAAGGCACGATACCTACTGGTACGGCAATGGTATTTCTTCTGTGTCACTACGAAAAGAACGAGGAAAATAATTAAAAGGAAAAATTAAAAAAAAAAATGGTCACAACCTAGCTTAAATTTAGGGCCATACCATACAGAGGAAAGGCCAAGGAATTTTTTCCCATAAAAGTTCTAGATAGAAAATAAAGATATTAACCATTGATTTGCGATATTCGCAACTATAACTTCTCATATAGTCCATGAAGATTCGGCCATGAAATTGACCTTTGATGTTATTTTCACTCTCTGAAATCTAATATCCGGTAAATCTAACGACATCAAAATAAATACCGCTTGCATCACTAGCTAGTCATTTGTAAGTCAAATCCCTAGTGACAGGGAAAGAATTAATAAATAATTCAATAAATAACAATTTAGGCATACTCACAAATTGTCAAGAATCAAGAGAAAAAGATCCATAGATTTGCAGGAAAAATCGAACAAGAACAAGAACCACAGATATAAAGAATTATAATGAATAAATCAAATGAAATAGGATTAGAAGGGGCTTTCACCGCCGAGAGTAGATTGTAGCCTTGGAGATCGCCTTGGGCTATGGTCATGACTATCAAACCACCACCAATATGACGTGTCCCTCTTCGTCATCTCCGCCATCATTTCTCTTATCTTCTCTTGCCAGATTACTCTCTTGTTCCCCTAATATCAGTAACAAAAATCATAAAAAAGTTGCCAATTTTTGCACGGAAGCGCCCAAAATCCACAAGAATAGCAAACAAACGTTACCGCTGTGTTCGTTGTCTTATTGATAAACAACAAAAGATTTGAAAAATACGCTTCTAGTGAAGGGGAGAATGCTCAGTGGAGGGTAGTTTCGTCATTTCAACCACTAAAACAGTAGTGGGAAACTGCCATTTTTTGAACTAACGCTTAATCATTTCCATTACTGCCGAAGAGTGAAGATTATCTTGCCAAAATTCAAAATTAACGAAAACCAGCAAAGAAAGAAAAACAGGAAACTCCAAATCCGCAGCAAATTAAGTATAGTAAGCGATAAGAAAACTGACAAAAAACACCGAGAAGGAAAGAAAAAAGGAAGGTACCCGAGTGAAGTAGAATGTGGCGGTGAGAGACGACAGTGGGGCCACTCTCGGAGTCTCCGTGCTTCAATTTGCTAGTAAGCTCAGTACATTTGGCATAGAAGGGCGATGGAGATTGAGTTTGTTTGAACAAAAATTTGTTGGAATTATCAATTCTTTTGTCTGGTTCTCGTATATTTTTATCGTGTTTGTGGCAAATAAAGAGAAGGCAAACTAGAAGAAATAGCTCAACCTTGTCCGTCGGATAGGATGGAGTTGTTCCTCTGGCTATGGGTCTAAGAGGTTCTTTCTGACTCTTTTGCCCCTCTTTACATATATTTCCATCTCCTCAACTTGAAAGTCCAACTGCTGAAGTCACTTTACTATTTCAAGTGTGCTATTACAAAAATTTGATATTTTGTTAGATACACACTTTTTAATTATTACAATTTTATATTAAAATTTTTAAAAATATTGCACTTCGATATTCAAATCAAAATTTTAATAAAAAAAATAATGTGATATATTGACCGAATGATATAGTAAATGAGGCAACACATCATCTTGTTTGATTGGAATTTTAACTTAGATACTAAATTGTAATATTTCTAAAAATTTTAATATCAAATTGTAACAATTAAAAAATTAATATCAAATTGTAACAAAATAATAAAGTTTGGTATTATTTATGCGCTTGTTATGGTGCAGTTGTGCTTGAAGAAGGAGAAAGCGAATCATGTGGAGTGTGTTTTTTTTAAAAAAAAGATTAAAAAAAAAAAGAATCAGCTTCCATTCCCATTTAAGCAAAAATTAGCTAGCAACATAAATGAATCCGACTTTGTTACCAAAGTTATACACATCTACCTTTTTTGAGTTTTGACTTTGATTTATCCTCACAAAATTATTGTTATTCTGATTTTATTATGAAATTAAATAGACAATAGAGTATACAATAGAAATAATAATGGAGATTCAATAACAATAGGAATATCTATCAAAATACTCATTTATTAAATTATAAAATTATTGTTAGACTACAGCTTAAATATTGAAATTATGATTGTTTTTTAACTATCTTAGATGGGATCTAATAATGGGCGAAAGAATTAAAAATCTAAGAGCATTGCCATTCATCAAATTGGATGACAATTTTAAATAGTAGCATTCATTGCAACACTTTTTTAAATACATTTTATCACTATAATTGACATCAATTTCAATTTGTAAGACTTAAATAATATTTTAATATATTAAATTTATTCAAAATTATTATAAAATATAATAATTTTAGAACCTTCAATAATTTTTTATTGGAACGAAATTCTCTCATTTTTCAAACACTTGAAAGCTAGCAAAATTGCAACATATAATTGCATTTGAATTGCTATATAGACAATTGCAATTGCAGATAATATCAGATGGAGAT
>CATIWF010149403.1:0-21754 GCA_949630135.1 Balakata baccata | reverse complement strand
CAAATATTAGAATTTTTAATTGTACCAATCACTCACAATTTTCTCAATCATAAAAAATTACCTTATATATATATATATATAGTATTGTAAATATATAATATATGTTTTGTATATATTTATATTTGTTTTTTATATTTCTTTTGTTCATTATAAAAATCTTACTTTGAAAAGTAGACTATACAATTTATTTCGATCTCAGTATAAATTCAACGACATAATTCAATTAATATGAATTTGGTATTAATTTAGTTCGGTTGAAAATCTTGTGGCTCTATAATCAGTCTTGTTAAGAGGAAATAAAAAATCTAAAAGAAATATCATGCTATTATCCTCAAAGTTTTTTTTAATGAATAAAGAAAAAAACATTAACAAAGTTTTAATTTTTATAAATAGAAACCTTAATTTATTTTAATTGTTAAACGGAAATTTTCAAAAAAGTCAAAAAGTTCCTAAAATATTATAAGAATACTTCCACCTAAAACTTTTTTCAAAACTACGCAGAGTGCCTAAAAATATTACAAAAATATTTGCAATTTAAAAATCACTTTAAATATATCAAAAAGTGTACATTTGGCATATATATTCGGTATATTTGAAAATATTTTAGTATATATTGGAAATATCTTAAGTATATCTTAATCATTTATAAAACAAATGGATTTATTTTCAATTTTGCAAAACCTAATACAATATTAGTATTTCCATGAAAAACTCCAAATTCATTTTAACGAAAAATGCTTTTTTTTTTTAAAGTTAAAATTTAGTAAAATTCTCTATACATTTATATTGATTTATCATAAAGACTATTTTTTTTTTCTTTCGTGTAACTACTTGGTATTGAATGTGCCACAAATAACGAAAAATATATAAAAAATGCCATTTATTTCATATATACTATTTTTTGCTCAATATATATTAAAGTATTTATGCTTTATCAATTCATTTATTTATATTGCTTAACATACATTAAAATATTGAGAATTTGACACAATTACTTTTTTCTCTATATATTATAGCATTTTTATATCAGAATTTCAAAACCATAAAAAAAACTATTCAACTAATTTTTTCTTCCAAAAATTTCGTCTTTGGAAATATTTTTATATAAAATATTTGTAATATTTTCCATTAATATTAGAATCATTAATTGCACCAATCACTTTCAATTTTCTCACTCATAAAAAATTACCTTATACACACATATATCGATATATTTATTATATATATATATATATATTAATATTTAAAAGTGTAGCATATAATAATATTGCATACTTTTTATCATTAAATCTCAAATATTTTTTTGGCGAGGTAAATCTAAAATATTTGATTCATGTCAGATTTGATTTATAAAATATGTATTGTTATAATTTTAATTTAAACATGTTGAAAATTTTTTTTGGGAGAAACATATTGAAATTAATGCATAATATACCTTTTTTTCTTGCAAATAATACATAAAAATAATTATATATTTTTTCATGATTATTTATTAGTATATAAAGCAATTAATTTAATAAATTTACTGTTCATTTTTATATCATTGTAATCGTATCATAATCACAATCATATCAAAATCATACTATATATAAAAGTGAGAATAAAATTATAATCACAATCATATCAAAATCATAATAGATAAAATTATAAAAAAAAGTCAATATAATTGTATTAATTAATTAAATTAATTTTATTATTTAGTAATTTAATTTATCAATAAATAATATTAATAATTCATTAATTAGAAGTCTAATTCTATTAGGATTAGGTAGCTATATTTTATATATGTATAAAATAGATAACTAATATTAAAAAGAAAGAAAAAATTAAGTTAATAAAAAAAATATTAAGAAGACATGGTAAAAAAATATAATGAACAAAATAATTTGTATATAGTATATAAATTAACAACCATAATAGGTAAAATAACAAAATACAATAAATTATATTTTATATTTGACTTTTATTAATAGACCAATTAGTAAATTTGAGATAAATATGTACTATAATTTATTATAAATAAAATACAATAATAAAACGAAATAAATTAATAAAAAAAATGTAAAAACCAAATAGTAATTAATGACGAATCCAATATTTAATAATCACATGTAATGAACATTAATAAAAAAACTCATATAACTAAACATTAAAAAAAAAAATACACGCACAGTTATATCGTATAACAATAAGTATATTTTCTAAAATTAATAAAAGTTTATAGAAATTTTGAAGAAGAGATAATTATGAAAATATTATAGATGATATTTCAATTCAAAAAAATAAAAATTGTAAATTAGTATTTTTATTTGCAGAATTAAAATAGTTTTTAAGATATAAAATTAGTGTTAATGCTTGATTTTGTTAAGTCATGTGATTAATTAGTTAGCTGTTTGGTGAAAATATTTAAATTCTAATATTAACTAATCTAAATTTATAATACTATATATGATGATTTAAGTTATGTGATAATTTAGTGAAATAAATAAATAACTTAAATATTTCTTATTCTATATAGGTAATTGAAAAATAAAATCTACAATTAAGACTATTTTGAAAATAGAAAAAAATAATAAGGCTAGTTTAAATTTTTTATTTTTATAATTATAGGAATTAGAAAGAAATTAGTAAAGATATGGAAGACGAGAGTATTAGATAAGCTTTATTTTAGGGTTTTTTAACTAAGCCATACTAATTTTTTGAACCGTACCAAATGGGATTGTTTTATGGTATAAAAGTGCAAGAGACATCTATGCTAAAAAAATGAAAAATTACTGTAAAATCAAAACTTAAAAATCATAACTCCCGGTGAAAAAGGCAAATGAAAATTCGAAAAGAAAAAGAAAGAGAAAGCAGTAATCCGAGGCATGAAAACATCGAACTGCATTAACTGCCCATTAAATGTGTTCACCTACACTTGCCCATTTTCAGAAGCTCCATTTTTATGGACATTTATTTCTATTTCTCTCTCTCCATTCTTGCCAGAAACTAACGATACTAATCCTCCAACTCACCTTCTTCATCAAATCTACCTCACCTTCTCTACCATTTTTCATCATAATCTTACTACCCTATTACCGTTTAATTCCTACATGCACAATGGAGGAATGAAACAACGTTGTCTTACTGAAAGTTGGATTTTTCTTTTTAAAGAAGAACAAGAAGAAGGAGCTTAAAGAAGCTAACTTTATTGCTCAATGTCTGATCCACTGCTTGTTTTTTTATTCTAGGAGGTATCAGACTCTCTTTCAGTTCCTGGGTAAGTTTTTATTGGTCCAGAAGATGAAGAAAAAAGTCATTTTTCTTTCTCATGGGTGCTAAAGAAAAGCTGTCCGGGCATTGGGATTTCCTTTTGGTGTTGCGCTAATGAGATTATGTTAGTATGTAGAGCTTCTTCCTCATCAAAGTTGGGAGATTTTTGATCGATCTCGAATTTGGTGAGTGTGGTTGGGCAGCAGAAGCTTTCATATGCTTCTTGTATTGACATTTTCTCCTACATTTATTTGATTCTCCTTTTGCTGTCCTGCATCTTCATGGAAGTTTTCTTCATGTTCTTCTGCTCTTTTCTCTCATCCACTCCTTTTACTAAAGGAATGCCAGTAGTGCTTTAGTGTTTTTTTGTTACTAATTCTTTGCGGGTTTGGTATCAGAACTTCTGGTCTTTGGTTTAGAAGCCTAATATGCAAGTTTCCAATAGACAAGTCCTTGTCTACCTGTAGAGTTGGGTGGTAGCTACCAATCCAGAAAGTGGGTAGCATCTATAGTCTTTGTATAGTGAAGTTGGGCTTATGCAATGGGAGTTGCCAGCCATTGGGATAGAGGTTTCCTTATCTGGGTCTTGAAGAATCGCACACGCAATTCTGGACTTCTTCTTCAACTTGTGGTTCTGTCAGATTTGTGGTGCTTGGTTTCAGGCCTAGGCTCCATGTCCTCCATTGCCATTTCTTATGGAGAGAACGGTCCTGTTTTTTGCGGCCTAAAATCAGATGGGTCTCATCTTGTGACCTGCTACGGTTCAAACTCGGCTATAATCTATGGCACGCCAGCTCATTTCCCTTTCATTGGCCTAACTGCTGGTGATGGCTTTGTTTGTGGGCTTTTAATGGGGTCTAACCAGCCATATTGTTGGGGAAGTAGTGGTTATATCCAAATGGGTGTTCCTCAGCCCATGGTTAAAGAGGCTGAATATGTAGAAATCAGTGCTGGGGATTACCATTTATGTGGTTTGAGAAAGCCATTAACAGGCAAGAACAGAAAATATTCTCTTGTTGATTGTTGGGGTTATAACATGACTAAGAACTATATGTTTGATGGGCAGATTCAATCAATCTCAGCTGGTTCCGAGTTTAATTGTGGTTTGTTTTCTCAGAATAGGAGTGTTTTTTGCTGGGGTGATGAGACTAGTAGCCATGTAATAAGCTTAATTCCTAAAACAATGAGGTTTCAAAGGATTGCAGCTGGTGGGTACCATGTTTGTGGGATTTTAGAGGCAAATTCGAGAGCTTTTTGTTGGGGAAGAAGCTTGGACCTTGAGGAAGAGATTTCTGTGGCATATTCTGGTCAAGGTAATGTTGATTTGCCTCCAAATGATCCCATGCTTTCTGTTGTGGGAGGAAAGTTCCACGCTTGTGGAATCAAGAGCTATGATCATGGTGTAATTTGTTGGGGTTTTATTGTAAAGCCAAGTACTCCAGCTCCTAGTGGCATTAAAGTATATGAAGTTGCTGCAGGAAATTACTTCACTTGTGGAATTCTTGCTGAGAAATCTCTATTACCTGTTTGCTGGGGTCTTGGATTCCCTAGTTCTCTGCCTTTTGCAGTCTCATCTGGACTCTGCAGAAGTAGTCCTTGCACGCCTGGTTCCTATGAATTTAATGATTACAATGCACCTTGCAAGTCTCCCAATTCTCATGTCTGCTTGCCCTGCAGTAATGGTTGTCCTGCTGAAATGTATCAGAAAATTGAATGCACTGTGAAGTCAGATCGCGTGTGTAATTATAATTGCTCGAGTTGTTATTCAGCAGAATGCTTCTCAAACTGTTCTGCATTGTATTCTGATGCTGTTAAGGGAAAGAAAGGTGATAAGTTTTGGTCAATGCAGTTGCCAGTCATCATTGTGGAGATTGGCTTTGCTATATTCTTGTTGATTCTTGTATCTGCAATTGCTATTTTGTATGTTCGCTACAGATTGAGAAATTGCCAGTGCGCAGCAAAGGATTCTAAATCCAAGAACAAAAGAGATGCTACGTCATTTCCTAAGGATAATGGAAAGATCCGTCCTGACATGGATGAGCGTAGAATACGGAGGGCACAAATGTTCAGTTATGAGGAACTTGAAAGGGCTACAAATGGCTTCAAAGAAGAGTCGCTAGTGGGAAAGGGGAGTTTCTCTTGTGTTTATAAAGGGATACTAAAGAATGGAACAGTAGTTGCTGTTAAAAAGGCCATGGTTTCTTCTGATAAGCAGAGGAACTCGAAAGAATTCCATACCGAGCTTGATCTACTATCAAGGTTGAATCACGCCCATTTGCTAAATCTGCTTGGCTATTGTGAAGAAGGTGGAGAAAGGCTTCTGGTTTATGAGTTCATGGCTCATGGGTCCTTGCACCAACACCTTCATGGGAAGAAGTCCTTGAAAGAGCAATTGGATTGGGTTCGACGGGTTACCATTGCAGTCCAAGCAGCTAGGGGAATTGAATACCTTCACGGTTATGCTTGCCCGCCGGTAATTCATCGAGACATAAAATCTTCTAACATCCTCATTGATGAAGAACACAATGCCCGGGTGGCCGATTTTGGTCTATCTTTGTTAGGACCTGCTGATAGTAGTTCGCCATTAGCTGAACTACCAGCAGGCACACTCGGGTATCTCGACCCTGAGTACTACAGACTCCACTACCTGACCACTAAATCTGATGTCTATAGCTTTGGCGCGTTGCTTTTGGAAATCCTTAGTGGCCGAAAGGCTATAGATATGCAATTCGAAGAAGGAAATATAGTCGAATGGGCAGTTCCTCTGATCAAATCAGGGGATATATCAGCAATCTTGGATCCAGTTCTGAAGCCACCATCCAATATGGAAGCTCTCAAAAGGATAGCAAATGTAGCTTGCAAATGTGTTAGAATGAGAGGCAAGGAGAGACCATCAATGGATAAAGTAACAACAGCTTTAGAGCGAGCGCTTGCGCAGCTAATGGGCAGTCCATCTAATCAGCAGCCAATATTGCCAACAGAGGTGGTTCTTGGAAGTAGCAGATTGCACAAGAAATCCTCCCAAAGATCTTCAGATAGATCAGCAGCGTCGGAGACTGATGCAATAGAGGCCGAGGATCCAATAATCGAGTTTCGAGCTCCTTCATGGATTACATTTCCAAGTGTTACTTCTTCTCAGAGAAGAAAGTCCTCAGCCTCGGAAGCAGATATTGATGGGAAAAATTCAGAAGCAAGAAATGTAGGCTATATTGGAAATGGAGGGGATGGTTTAAGGAGTCTAGAGGAGGAAATTGGACCGGCTTCACCTCAAGAAAACTTGTTCTTGCAGCATAATTTCTGAAAATGATCCTCGGAAAAAGGAAAAACAAAAACATTTTGAGTTGTTGATGATTAAGCTGTTAGACTTCCATTTAGTAGGGTGAAAATGTATAAAAAAAGACAAAAATGTAATTTTCAGGATTACTACTGGTGCTGCCATTAATCACTGAGCAGTGGTTGTCTTGTAATTTTTAGCTGGAAATTTATCGTGTACTTAATTCTAACAGTTAGATGGTTTTTCATGATCATTGTTCCACGTAGGATTTAATTTTATGATAATGAAAGAAGATCAGAGGAAAAACATGGGAATCTTTTGAATTGAATTTGTAATAAAAACATCACAAGTCACGGCTGATGCCCCAACGCAGGATCGAACTACGGACCTTCAGAATACAAGACTGACGCTCTACAATGAGTTTAATTTTATCTTATTATCACAAAAAAAAAATTTTATTTCAAAAAATCACTAAATTTTATTTTTATTTTACTAAAATCATTTTCTTTTAATTTTTCAATATAAGTAATAAAAAAAAACTAACGTAACAGTTGACATATTAACAAAAACTGGTCATAAACGACTTTAGTAAAATGAAAATATATTCTAATATTTTTTTGGAATGAAATTTTTTTTTATAATTTTACTGCAATAAGAATAAAATTAAATAATTATATATAAAATTAGCTCCTCTACAATGAGCTATAGGAACTGTTCAAAAGATGTCTTTGATAATCAAATAAATTCCATCATTTTATATTATTGCAAAACGGGAATTTTGATTTTACAAAAAGAATCCCAAAAGACATTATACTCTGAATGATATCACCGAGCAAGTCGATGTTTGGTTCAGGGGCTCAATCAACTAAGTCATAATCTAGGGACCGAATTGTTCCTGACCTTATCCTTGATTTCCTAATATTTTAAGGATTATGTCTATTGTCTATGCTACACTGACATAGATATGGGGAAACAAACAGTGAAAAACAACATTTTAAAAAAATATAGGATACCGAAACACTTAAGAATATATATAAATATTAAAAATATAAGAACATATTTATAAAAAATTAAATTTAAAATATATAATTACAAATTTTTAATTTTATATAAAATTAAACGAAACATATCATCAAAGCATATTGAGAATTCCTTTACCCAGGAGAAGAAAGAGGAGATGGGATGACACTCAAGTAATCTGCTTCTATCATATTAATCTACTGCAAAACCCTTGGGACATTACATTAAAGCAACTTCCTCAGCTAAAATATAAATCAGATTCTTCCTACATTATCCGGAATAAAATTCTTAAATAGACTCAGTTTACTATATTATCTGCAAACTAATTCAATTACGTAATAATATATACATAGATTAGTTTACGTATAAAAATTTCTCTTAGAGTTCTAAAAGCAAATTTAAAATATTATTATTTGACTGCTTTTTTTAATTTTTTATAAATCGTAACAAATCTACTTTCGAAAAAACTATATATTAACCTGCTTCTACTAAAAGTAATTTTCAAAACTCAAAAAATTAAAAATGTAAATTTTTTTTAAAAGCGCTTTCCAAACAGGACCTTAGTTGGCTATGCAAATCCACGCATTAGCCATTTTCACAGGAGTCTTATTTTAATCACTGTTTTATTTCAACTCCAAGTGAGGTTTTCAATACATTAAACACCCAAACCAAAGAACATACATACATTCCATATAGATTGATTCAAACAATGTGGAAATATGAGACAACAAGCAAAAGAGGAGTAATACATTGGAGTACGTCACCACCCTGAGCAGATATATTAAGCAACCAAAAAAAAAACAAAAGAGCATCACATCCTCGCTCGAGTTACATATCTGAGTTAATCATCATCCTCTAGAACACTCCGCCGCCTTTGGATCTGTTAAATGAAACACAAATACGACAAAGATCCAAATCATATGAATGATGTGGAAGCACACAACAAACAATCTTCTAAGAAATTCACGACTTACTGTGACTTTTGTCTGTTTAGTGGTTTGGGTATTAATCTGCTCAAGCAATGAAATGAGCTTCTCTTCAGAAACCTACAAAAAGATTGGAAAACTGAAATGGTCATGTTTCGAGTATCCAGTGCTACATATACTATTTCAAACCCCCGTGTTTAAGCATAAACCAAAGTGCACTAAACTTCAAGAGTATTCCACTTTAAACCTTCTCAACTATCTGACCCATTTGAGCAGCTCTCAGTATAACATCTTCAACACCCCTTGCCTTTTCAGGTTTAACTAAAGCAATTCGGGCAACTGCAGAGAATGTTCAAGAGCAGTGGAAACAAGATTTAGTCAAAATAATTTTCAGGTCAAAAAAGAAAAGATAAAATCAAAACACAAGTCTGCTTCTACACCCCCCCAACAATTTATTTAGTCTCTGCTATTGAATTACAAGAATATTCTTGCGTGATTATTAATCATAGAATTCAACATTTTATATCAACCACTCATTTTCACCTCACATTGCCAAGCAATAATAATTCCTTTTGCATTCACGTACCATAGCTTAAAGATTATGCAAGGGCATGTTTCATTAACCCAAATAGTGAAAAATTTGAATTTAACCTTTCAACAATTTTCTAAATCATTTTACCATTTTAGCATTTTACAGAAACCCAGTTGCAATATGAAAACCTATTGATTTTTCACCCTTGTCCGATACTAGTCCATGAAATAATATTTCTAAGGAATCCTTGCAGCATGGTTGATGTGAATAGATATTTTCCAGAATCATCACCATGAGTAAAAGGTAAATTAAAAAGGAAAAAGATTCCCATTCAAGTATGAACATACAAATCTAAGCAAGAATACATAACAATCAAAGTCACAAAACAAACAATAGATGCCCAAAGAGAACCTTCAGGGGAAAAAATGTGTCCTATATTTTTTCCTAGTGATGATAATAAAGAGCATTTTATTTCTCACACTCAGAGCATCTAAATTCTTGATTCACCAACTCACTGAAAAGGTCATATCCCTATAGATTTCAATAAAAATGTGTGATGTTCTATGATATTACTCAAAATTATAGTTTCAAAATAGTATCACATTAAGTGACAATAACTTGCATTTACTTTGAAAGCAAAGTATCGAAACATAAATCAAGTAGATAATATGCTTTTCCAGGAATGCAATCACAAAGTACCATTTTAAGAAGAATGCAGTAAGAAGTAACAAGTCACTGAAATATAATGCATGTGTAGATTAAAAAGATAATCATAATTTTGAACATACTCCTTTCTCGTGCTTCAGGAGACAAAATCTGACTCAGCATCATTTGCCTTCGCTCCTCAGCCTCCCTATATCAAATTGTTGATTTAGTGACTCTAGATACTGCTGGAATCTCAAAATAAATTAGGATATGATTTGGTTCTTTAGCAAATCTTCAGGGATCATTTTTCATCATGTTATCTTTGTGATTTGATATGATTATGTTGCAGACTTTATGCCATTTTTAGTTGATAACCTTGCTGTATAAATAAGTGAATTTGATGAATAAAATTATATTAGCTTCTTCCCTTTCATTTCAATCATTTTGTTCTTATTTTACATCAACACAAATGCTTTAATAGGTCAGACAAAGATTTTATCTAAAAGCACTCACAAAATGACAATTTACGAGCCTATTCAGTTGATTTTTTCCATAACAAATATTTGTAAGAACCTGTTATCTAAAAATAGCAGCAGAAAAACAATTTGGCATTGGCAAACATGAAAATTTTTTTTCTTAATTTCAGAAACTGCTTTACAAAACACCATGGAGAAAAGAAAAATTTTCGAATAAAAACAAGAAAAATAATTAAGAACATAGTCCATTTTCATTTTCAGAAATGAAAACAGAAGGGATAATGTTAACTGCAAGAAAATGTAAAGAATGAAAAGCCAGTTAACTTCATAAACCAACCTCTTTGCCTCCTCCTGACCTTTCTGTTGTTCAGAATTTTGTTGATTCCCCTATTCATTCATAAATTTTGAGTAACCCCTGCTGTGAAGCAAATAACAACCAGAAAATGCTAAATAATTAAAGAGCAAATCAAGATTACCATGCCTCGTTGGGCCATGAGCTCCTGCATTCTTCTTTGGCGAATTGCCTCTAATTCAGGATCAGCCTAGAATTAAAGCACAAGAAGAAAAACATTTAGAACTTCCAAATTGCTTCACCAACAAGGGCATCATATATCACAAAATCAATCAACGAAATAAAAAGCCAATAAATAAAGCTATTCCAATTTTGTACGACAGTTCACAAGTATGAATCCCAATATATAGCCACTATATAGTATATACAATCCCATGAAACCATGCCATAAGAGCATGATTGCATGAACATTCATACACTCTAAATCCATAAGAAAATAAATCATAAGAGTTTTCTCGTGGAACCCAACCCAAAGAAAGAGTGAGCAATAGAGTATCTTGTACAGCTCTAACAATAGTAAGAACTAAGAATGTGCTAACATTTCAGTAACAACTAAAAACATATCAAATGGACAATGACTGCAATTATTTGAAACATCTAGAAAGCTGAATTTCAGCAACTGCCTCACAAAATCATCACCTTCACACTAACAAAACAACCTAATAGTACTTACAAAAAGATCTATAGAAATATCATGTTCTCAGCTTGCCGTGCTATTTTCCCCTGGCCCAAACAAAACACTATGATAAAAGTACACAGCTCACAGCTGAACAAATTTAGCTCATAGGCAAACAACCGAAACTAAAACTATAACAAACATAATATATGGTGTCAGTGTGACTGAGATAGAGAAAATAAGTAATTAACTCGATTACAGCTTGAAATTCGCCAAAATGAATTCAGCAATAGAAAGCTTGAGATAAGCAAAATACAACCATAGTAAAACCCTAATTGGAAGAAAAATATATGATGAAGAAATGGAATATGAAAGAACATCTTACCATTAATTCAAGAGATGGACAACTACAGAGTCTGGTCCTTAGCTAGATAGCAAAATCTTGTTCTCCTCCAAAGTGGGGCTGTGCACGGTTCGATCCAATCTGGAAATTGTAAAATTTTTAGTCTTGTCTTGAAAAGATGAAAATTTTCGAATTAAAATCATGTAGTTGTCTTGAAAAAACTAAAATCTCTGTATTGTATTGCCCCAAACATTTGGGACAATTTGACATGGTTCATTTGGTTCTACAAAATACAATCCGGTATTTGGATAACTAATATAATTGGAACTATAAATTTAACTTACATTTTTTTAATATACTTTTATATTAATTATGTCATTAAAAAATTTAGAAATAATAATATATATTTATTAATATGCACACACATTTTTATTGATGATATCAGTTTTCATATCTTAGTACAAGTTAAGGGAAAAAACAGAAAATTCGTATGCTTCCACACTAAGAATGGTGACTTTTGTAATTCAAAACGCATGAGGTTCATACTGTTGCTCAATCTGCTCACATATTCATGTGTATGCACCAATTCTTTTCATATAAATTCCAAGAAAAATATCCACAAACAAGTCAATCACACATTTCCTCAATTACATTGTAGGAATGATAGAAATTACAAATAGCAATTACCATATAATCAGAGATGTTTTCACTCTAGATTTTTGTTGTTCTTACCTTAAATTGGATAAGGAGAAAGAACACCATAAACCCACAGCAAGATCAAGTACTTGCAGCAGTGCGGCATGATAAGCACCAATTTTTTTTAACACATTAACCGTTCAAAAAGTCAAAAGAACTTGCATTATATGATATCTAAGTGATGGAAACACTTAATTAGAAAAAAAAAAATATAGATAAAAAATTACAATCAGAAAAATGATCAAACACTTATATGGGAAGTAAGGAATTTCAATGCAAATAGAAATCAACTAAAGTAAAGACAACATAAAATCCCAAGAAAATAATCTGAATATTGTTTAGCTCCTACAATTCAAACTTTCGAAATTAATCACCAGAAGTTGGGAAAAATGAAGAAAACTAAATGATTTGGCATGGGATTTTCATAATCAACCACCGTCTACAACAAGCTTAGATCACAGCAAAAGACGAGTGTTCAGTTAAGTTTGTCATCAGAACGAAAGAATACTAAAAGCAAACTAAAAGGAACAACTCAGAAGCATATCACTCATTAAAAGGCGGTTGTTTCTTTTGGGAGGACAGTAGTCTAGGGTGATGGTGAGGATGGTTCGATTTTTGTCTACAGGATTTTAAGCTTTAGTTGTCTTTGAAACACAACAGGAGAAGGACCGAGAACCTTCAGGAGTTAAAGCAATTGGGGGACATTTCGAATCTCGGTTTAACCTTGTTCTACTCATGCAAGTCCAATTTCCGCCATATTTAACAAGAACTTAACAGTGTTTTTCTAAGTAGATCTAATTAAGCTCAAACTTAACCTATCAACATTGACAAATTGGAGCATAATACTAATAGGGTGTACTGTATTGAAATTAAATTCAGAAGCCCAAGCAACATAAGACATTGAAAATAACAGAAAAGGAAGGAAGGCAGTGAATTAGGGTTCGATATTTGAAAACTTACCTCAGAGATTAATTGAAATGCGTAAGTTGGTCAGAGAATGGCTGGAGACTGCAGCCAGCCTAGAACGTTGGTGATTGCGACGCCGCTATGGGAGGAAATAGGGCTGGAGAAGATGTGCAGCGGCGGCGATATGTTTGGAAATTTAAGAAGGAGAAGATGCCTGCTGTGCGACGGAAGGATAAGTACAGAGTATGGACATCTGACTTTTTCTTTCTTTATGCAAAACGACGCAGTATCCAGGCTTTTTTCTTTATAATAATTATAAGGATAAATTACTGTGACGTTCTGAGAATGGGTCTCTTTGCTCTTCTGAATTAAATAAAAAACAGAATATTTTTAAAATATTTTATTAATCAATTATAAAATACAAAATATATATTTAATAAATAAAAAATTTATTAATTTATAAAAATATATTAAAAAATAAATTTAATATTTAATTTATTTCTAATAGTAAAAAAAATTAAATAGTATGTTAAACTAAATATAAAAAAATTTTATAATATATTTAAAAAAAATAGAAGGATGAAATTAGTTAGTGTATTATATTAAATCTATTACAGTAATAATAATAATAATAAATTTTGACGGTAAAAAACAAAGCTTTTCTTGAGTGGGGGGTTCAGTTATTCAGAATTGGCCTGCAAAAAATCCCTATTACAGTTCGATTCTCGGTTTTCTACTCGATCATCTCTGTAAGCCCTCTCGTTTTGCTTTTATTTTGTTTAATTACACTGGGTACTTGGAAATCTAGGGTTTTGTTCTTCAGCGGAAAAAATTCTTTATGTTTTTGATATATTGATACCAAGTTTAATTTCTTTTTGTTCTGTTAAAATTGCATATCTACATCTGTTCTTTGTGTAAGATCAATGAACTGATGAAGCTTTCTTGGTGCTCTTATCATGTTTTCAGTTGTGACTGTTGAGTTAATTTGGAGCAATTATATGTGCCCACAATTCTGCAATTTCCTCTCTTTCATTCTCTCTCTCTCTCTCTGGAAAGCTGATTTTCTCATCTGGATTTCGCTCTTCTATATGTCTTTTGAGTACGTAAATTGATCAATCTTTCTCTGCAAATTGATTGCGCAAATGCTTTTCCCTGATAATTACTTCTTTCCTTCTTTTCTCTTCCTATATATTTTTATTTCTCGTTGCTTCAATTGTGAGTTTCGAAAATTTTTGGTTTGTAGATTTGCAAATAGATTTTCATTCGCAATATTAACTCTAATTTAACGTTTTACATGTCATCGTTGGCTTCTTTTTTCCACAATTCTCCCTTTCTTCTTAGAGTTCTTTGTTGACGTTTTAAAAAAAAAAAAACTAACATTGTTTTGGGTTCTTTTGTTTTTTTTTTTTTTAAGAATTTTTTGGTTTCTCATTTTTAGTTAACATTTTTCAATTTTGTGTTAGAAATTGTTTTGAATTTTCAAAATGATACTATATATATGCATGTAGTAGCATGCATTCAGATTTCTTGGAGTTGAGGTGTTCAAAATAGGAAGCTGGATTTGTTTGTTGAACTGGTAAATAGATAAAGTGCTGGTATATCTATGCATATGGCAACATTCAAATTTCTTTGATTTCAAGTGCTGGATTTGTTTGTTGAACTGGTAAATAGGTTTGACAATTGCATGATAGCCTTCTCCTGGTTTGTATTGTCTTGTCCAAGATGCTAATGATGGATTGTAGATAAGACATGGGATTTGGGGGAAAGACCAGGACAAAGACAAAGATAATGAAAAGCTTGTGAAGATTTTCAATTCGCAATATGCTTTGCAAAAATTTTGAAACTTTATGAAACAGTTCTTACGTTTCTAAGTAATTGTTGTTTGTACCATTTGATTATGAATTAGGTACAGTGGATATGACAACATAATCATTTGTCAAGGGGATATGACCATCTCACTAGGTTTTTGGCCTGACATGATCAACTACAATGGTCGAGTGAAAAATCTATGATTGCTTATTTGGCTAACTTTGGTTTTTGGCTTTTGTTAGTTTTGGTGTTCTACTGAATGGAGTCTACAGCTGAAGCAGAGTATGCAGCATTTGAAGAAAAAGTGAAGCGGTCAATTTATGTTGACAACCTATCACCGCATGTTGCTGAACCTGTCATGAGAGCTGCTTTCGATCAGTTTGGAAATGTCAAGAGTGTCAAGTTTCTGCCAAACTATTTAGAACCGAAGAATACCCCTCGTTGTGCTCTGGTGGAAATGGAGACAGCTAAAGATGCCAGAAAAATCATTGCAGAGGTGGCTCAATTTCCTTTCATGGTGGGTGGGATGCCAAGGCCTGTGAGGGCACGACCTGCTGAAGTTGGCATGTTCGATGACCGCCCAAAGAAGCCTGGTAGAGTGATACATTGCCGCTGGATAGACTCAAATGACCCAGATTTTGATGTAGCTAAGAAACTGAAGCAGCTTACTGCAAAGCATGCTGTGGAAGCTTCTTTTTTGCTGAAGGTAAGTTTATGTATTCTGATATTTTTGTTATTTTCTATATGTTTTCCCCCATGAATAATGATGTTATATGTTGGCATGTATCCTAAATGGTGATTCTTCTTTCTAGAAACAATTGGAAAGAGAAGAGGAGCTACATAAGCAGCAAGCAGAGAACCTGAAAGCAAATTTTAAGAAGTATGACATGATAGACGCCGTCATGAATGACAGAACTGCTCAAAAATTGGCACAACGATACAGCATGAGATTGGGAGATGACTAATAGGTTGCTATGTTTCCTGATCAGTTGATTTAATTCATATAGCGGTTAGTTACAACTAATCAGTTGATTTAACATGTATTGTAATCAATTCTGCCCTTGTTTTTCATTAGAAATTCACAAGTTTGTCCAAAACAGAAATTAAACAGTTTTATCCTCAATGGTATTGGGTGGTTTATATTGTCAATGGCACTACTAGGATGGAATCCGGCAAGTAAATCTCAACGTGGTTCTTATTGATCGAATATGGTCTTTTAGCAGTGGCTTCAAGATAGCTAAAAGTTAGGTTTGTTGACGGATAATGAGAGGAATGCATTCTTTTAATGTTGGATGCTGCCAATAGTTAGTGAGTGAATGAAAGACTCGTCAACAGTAACTAAGCAACATTTTGGGTTTTCTTTATGGTTGGACTCAGTTCAACCAATGGGAGAATAAATTGAAGCCTGTTCTGTATGGATCTGTTGTATGATTTTTGTACCTTTTTCTTTCTTGTAAGAAATAGTTATGTGATTGTGATATTTTAGCACAACAAATTTGGTAAAATAATAGTTTTGAGCATATAATTTTTTAGGACATCTTATAGGGACGGTATTGAATAAAAAATCTCTCATCTGTTACGACTAATTCATAATTGGCTGTTATAATTAGTCTATAATTGGTGTGATATTTGGATATTAAATCTGGGTCTAAATTACAAAAAAAAATTTCTGAAATTTGCATTTTTATTTCAGTTATGGTAAATTTTTTAAAAATTTGAGTTCAATTATATATACTTTAAATTTTGTAACAAATCTTGCATTGGGTGGAATATATCTCTCTTCGAACCTATGTAGCGATGACATAGAAAAATATTAAAAATATAAAATAATGACGTGGAAAACACAGTAGAGTTGATATAGAAAAAAAATTGTTACATCGGTATATAAACAAAAAGAATATCGTTTTGCACATCAAATTACTCTCATTTAAACTAAAATAATATTGTTTGACTGAAAGAGTGACAAACCATATTATAACGATATCTATTTTGAGAAAGTGGCGATTTAGAGAGGAAATTTATTAATCTATTTCAATAAATATGGCTTTTAAAATGATACTATTTTGATTTTTATACACGTGACAATTTTTTTACATCAGTTTCGGTGTGTTTTCTATGTGATTATTTTATAATTTTAATATTTTTCTATATCATTACCGTATAGGCTCAGAAAGTAACGTACAATCCACCCAAACAAAATTTGTTACAAAATATAAAATACAAATTTTTTTAAAAATTAGTTATAATAAACTACAAAATAATTTTTTTTTTTAATTTAGCCTTAAATCTAAAACATCTTATTTTAATTCGTTTGTTGATTGAGTCAGAAGGGCACATAATTTTAATCGAAGGGTATTCACATGTTCACTTATCGAGGGGCAGAAAAGCTTGTTGCTTTTGTTTTGAGTAGTCATGATCCTAAAAGGAGATTTAAAGCAGATAGATAGCCTCACCCTCTTCTGGCCAATCAAAATCCTTCATAATATTACCTCTTCACAAATTCCTTATCTTCCTTAATTTCCCACATATCCCCTCCACTCCATCAAAACCTTCACCGCTCCTCCCTACAACACCACCACCCCAAATGGCCACCAACCCCCTTCAATCCCTTCACCACCACCACCACCATTCTCTCCTTAAGATCCAACCTTCAGACTCCACTCCTATTTCTTCTTTCTCTCTCAAATCTACCACCACCTTTACTCCTCTCTCCCTCTCAATTTCCTCCTCCTCCTCCTCCTCTTCTACCAGCACTGCCACCTTCTCTATCTCCCCCACCACTTCCACCACTCCTTCAACTTCCCAAACCTTTTCCCTCGACCTCCTCCGCCAACACCTCTCTAGCCAAAACTTCCGCATAGCAGATGATGAAACCCGCCGGCTTCTCATAGTTCTTGCTGGTGAAGCTGCACAAAAACGTGGCTATGTCTTCTTCTCTGAGGTCCAATTCATCTCAGAAAATGATCTCAAAGCCATTGATGAACTGTGGAAACAATACAGCAATAACAAATTTGGGTACAGCATTCAAAAGAGAATATGGCAGAAAAAGGCTAACAAAGACTTCACCAAGTTTTTCCTCAGAGTTGGGTGGATGAAGAAGCTTGATACTGAGGTTGAGCAATATAATTACAGATCTTTCCCTAATGAATTCATATGGGAGCTTAATGATGATACACCAGAAGGCCATTTGCCATTAACAAATGCACTCAGAGGAACTCAGCTCCTTAATAGCATTCTTACCCATCCAGCATTTGAGGCTGAAGAAGAAGAAGAAGATAGCAAAGATGATGACAAGGTTGCTGATGGAGGAAATGAAAATGAAGGGCTCAAAGGATTGAGGGATGGTTCAAAATCATTAAGCAAGAGAGTTTTTAAACCAGATTATAGCTTTTGATTTGGAAAATTTCAAGTACATAACCTTTAAAAAAAACAATGGAATTTGTTTTTTTTTTCTTTTGAATAATGGAATTTGGGTTTTTAATCGAATGCAATTAAGTTGTTGATTGATTGTACTTTTGTTTTTTTTAATTTCATATTTCTTGCTTCCATTCCAACTTTTTGTTTGTTTCTTTGGCCTTAATTATGGAGTGATATTTGATTTTCTTTATTTAATTCATTATGATTAGGGAAATAAACTATTTTTTCACTTTGCTTGAGCATGCTTTTTTATTTTCTTTTTCTATTTACCTTCGGAAATTTGGATATATTATATTATTATTTTTTTTGAAATTTAAAAATTATATAATTTATTTTATTATATTATTAATACATTATTTCGATAGATAACTATAAAAAAAATCAGATTGTAATAAAATTACAAAAAAAAATTACTATTTATTTTCTAAAATTAATATATTTTATTAATATTTTCTATTTGTATTTTTATAAAATTTAACATATTGGATTATTACCTCCTAAATATATAAAAAATATTTTTTTCTAACCGTAAATATTTTAAAATTTAACAAAATAACTATATAATTTAATTTAATAAAAATAAAATAGAAATAATAAAATTATATAATTTTTAATCTTCCGAAGGATACTGATTGAATATATTAAAGTTCATAAGATGAATAATAATTTTTATTTTTATTTTATTTTTTTATAGAGATTAAATACCATATCTATAACCTTCCAATTTTATTATAATAATTCTATAATTTTTTAATTTTTAATTTGTTTTTAGTGTTTATCGGGGAAGGATAACTTTCATTTTTTGCCACAAACTCTCTCATCTTAAGCTTACCAAATAAGGTTGAACATGCTATTCTTTTTTTTTTTTTTTTAAATAAAGAAAAAAGAACTTAGATCTTACTTGATTTTTCAATAAAGAACTTTTTTTATTAGTTTTATCAATTTTAGCCAATCGCTTAATTAGTCTATGTTTAGTACAAAAAAATTTACATAATTAGTGAGATTTATTTACGTTTTTATTAAGAAATTAATACATTCATTAATTTTTGCATTAATATTTTTAAAAAGAAAAAGGTTGTAAATATAAAATACATTTGCAATTCATTCATATAAAATATAACTGAATAACAATTGCGTTAGACTTGCCTTTTAGCTTTTCATAGATAGATAGAGACCATAAGTTCAAATGAACAGTATTGACACTTGGACGTTCATCTAACACTGTTTTAGGAAATTTGGAATTGTTGTTGTGTATTTTTAAAATATATTTTGTATTTTTTTTTAATTAATTAATTTTTTAAATTTATTTTTGAAAGAAACATCAATTAACATGTTTTATTAAAAACGATTTTCAAAAATTAAAAAAATATTTTCAAAATGCACTTTTCTAAAATTTAATTCCAAATGGATGCTTTGTATATCGAGAAATTCTTAAATAAATTGATTTTTTAATACATTAATTTAATAATATATATATATATATTAATTACATATGTTTGATTGTTACTATTTAAAAATTTTTAATTAAATATAATAGAATAATTTTTTTAGTATAAAAAATAATATTATGAATCGAAGATACTAAAAATATTTTTGTACAACTTATGAATAAATGGTATTATAAATTGCACATTGCCTTAGTACCTTCGTGCTTTCAACTTGTACGAATCCTGATCACAAGAAGGGCTCAGATAACCAAGAATAAATTGAATGGTACCACATATTTTCCCAAATCATGAAGGCTCACATTTATATTAGAGGAATCTTCATTTTCAATTTTATCATTTTTTTTTTAATTTTTAAAAATACCAATGCTCGCTAGGCATTAAGCTCGCATGGAGATAATATATGTGTGCTGATTAAAAGTAAATTTCGGATATGCTTTGGATAAATTCCGAGGCACCACTCTCGTATTGAACATAAATATATTTTGATAGAAAAACTTTATTTCAATATATTTTGAATAAACATTTAGCATATTTTTAAGTATTGTTGTATTTGAAATGTTAAAAAGTCGATTTTGATATTTTTTTTAAAAAAATTTAAGGGTTGACATTTTTGAAATATTTTAGCGTTTTTTCTGTGTTTGTAAATGTACCTTTATATTACACATTATGTGTGTCAAAACAAATAATAAAAGTAAAAATTATTATTTGCTTTTAAGTTTGACATAATATACTAATACTCCATGATATTTAAAAAATATTCGATTTGTATTATGTAATTTGACATAATATATTAGAACCTCTTGAGATTTGAAAATTATACTATTTACTTTCTCAAATTTTGATATATTGCATTAATATTTAGCTACAAATCTGATTTAATAGACTAATACTCATATGAGCAAAAAAATATTTTTTTTTACTAGTATATTATATATTTTTTCAAACTTCAAATATTATTAATGTATTATGTCAAACTACAGAAGACAAATTGTATATTTTTTAAACTTCAATGGTACTAATATATTATGTCAACTATATGAAATAAATATTAATTTTCCCATAATAAAAAGCTAAATATATAGGCTCTTATTTGTTAGACCATGTCCAGTGCAGGTCTAATCTTTAAGCTCAGAAAATTGGAAGAAAAGGAATTAACTGAAATAAAATAGAGGAAATTTCAAGTTTTATTTATATTTAATTTTTTATTTGAAAAATATTTATAAAGTTTTTTTTGTTATTTTTACTTTTTACCTTTTTCTCATCTCTGAATTTCAAAATAACCATTTTATCTTATCTTGAGTTTTTTTAGATTGAGTTTTAAACCAAATCAGGGAGGATTTTCTTCAGTTTGGTTTAGTGGGTTTCTTTATTATTGAATTTCTCTAAGCAAAATCATTTCCTGATTGAACACATAGCTTGTGTCTGTGATATATATGGAAAATGAGGAACATCGAAATTTGAAAGGGTGAAGGTTGATCCTATCAAGTTTGCCAATTAGATTGATAGTTTGTTTAACACCTATGCTTTTTGTTCTTTTAAATATGCATCAAGGAAAGTAGACATTGCAACACCTTTACTTTCTAGATTAGTTAGAAGTGGTCATCACCCAGTAGATTGGTGTATTTATAGACCTGTTTTAATGATTTATGAGGTATTTAAAATTGCTGTTGAGAGTCTCAAAAATATATTTAAAATTTTTTTAATTTAATTGATTGATTTTTTTAATTTTTTATAAACTATTTTTCTCGAACATACTTTTGAAAAAAATATCTATTTACTTGCTTCTATCCAAAAACAGTTTTTAAAATTAAAAAAAGTTAAAAATACATTTTTTCCCTTATAAAAAACATTTTTTTCTAAATGCAATTGTCAAATGGCCCTTTATTTATAGGAGGTTAATTTCACCGAATGCTATTATACTTTCGAAAATTTGAGCAAAAATAAATTTTTAAAATTTTTCTCCATAAAAATCACTTAATTTTATTTTATTTTTCTATAAAAATCATTTCTACCAATTCTCTTTTTGGATTGATGACGTGGAT
>CATIWF010149274.1:0-12727 GCA_949630135.1 Balakata baccata | reverse complement strand
GAAGGATTTGTGCCATAAAATGATGAAAATGGAGTGTTTGGAAATGAAAGATAATTTTTGGAATCAAAGAAATATTTAATAGAATTTTTGGTGAATTTTTGGATTTTTGGCCTAATTATTGAAAAATTTATTGGAAATTATGGAATATTATTTTGGTGAAATTGGTGATGGAAAATACAAGAAAATGGGCTAAAGAGATCATAGAAATTTATTTAGAATTTTTAAAGCATTTATTGAATTAATAGAAATTTTTGAGTAAAAAAAAAATATATTAGAAAATTTTTTGTCACACCGGAAAGCGTATTGGGTGACTGAAATTTTGAATTATGCGTCAAACAAGTGTAACGAGAAAATATAATATTGATATGAGAGAGCGGGAAGTAATTGAGAGTTTTATTTTTAACAGAAAATATGTTAAAAATAACTTTGTAGTTAATAAAAAATTATTGTTGTTCAGGCACAATTACGAGACCGGCGCCAAAGGCAGACCGGGGAAAAGAGCTGGCAGACATCGGCACGTGAAACTTGAGGTTTGTACAGTAATTTATAATTGTAGCTATTAAATGTTTAAAATATGATTTTAATGAAATTTTGATTTAAATGAATTTATATAATAAAATAATTTGAAATATTATGGAAATACATATTTGACAAAAATTTGATATTTTAGCTCATATATTAGCATAGACGACAGTCTAGGGAGTTATTGACATGTCAATAGGGTTATTAGCACGGTGAGTTTCCTGTGGCCATGTATAATACTTTACGGCCCGGTGGGTTTCCTGTGGTCGTATGATACATATATTCGGTCCGGTGGATTTTCTGGGACCGTGTAATAAAATTTATTCATATATTTTCTCTGATCCAGTGGATTTCCTGGGATCATGAAATGATATGTACCACTCGTTTCCCTGTGTTTAGTCTATAATGATTTAGTATATGGGCATGACAAGAGATTTTTATGAGTTTATGATATTGATGAAAAATTTTATATTTAATATTTTCTATAAATGACTGCTATTATAAATTACTGTATCATTGAGTTGTATAACTCAGCGCGGAAGTTTATTTTTCTCTCGCGTAGGTTTAAAGTGAAGATTAAGCGACAAGCATTGTAGATATAAAGTCGCTGATAATGGACCCCACAATATGGAGTCAAGCAGTAGCGGTAGCCATTCCGAGTGGATTGGCTTTTCTTTTGTATTTAATTATTATGATATTAGTGTTGTAAAAAAAAAATTAATACTCATATACAAGGGAATATAGACAGAAAGTGAGTTTAGAATTATATATTCTTATTTTATATTTTATTCTACTTAAAAGAAAAATGTTATAGTATTTTATATTATTTACAAATGTTTTGATATTTGGTTTTATAAACTGTAATACTACTTATCAGTCTGGTATACGATGGTGTATACAGAAGGATAAGGGGTGTTACACAACATGTATTTCTCCCATTCATAAAAACATCATTTCAAGTTTCTAAGTCGATGTATTTCAATGCATCGCACCAACATTTCAAATGTTGTAGTAGATAAAACTTTTCTAAATGAATCTGTCAAATTATCACTTGATCAAATTTGTTGAGTATCGATTTGTCTACGTTTACCAAGATCATTCGTGAAGAAAAACTTAAGAGAAATATGTTTTGTCCGATCTCCTTTAATGTTACCTCATTTTAACTGTGATGTACATGTTGCATTGTCTTTATCTAATACTGTAGGAGTTTTTTTGTTGACAGATAAACCGCTTGTTTCTCAAATATATTCTGTCATTTGCGTCAACCATACACATTCTCGACTTGCTTCATGAATTGCAATTAATTTAGCATGATTTGAAGATGTGACAATTAAAGTTTGTTTTGTTGATCGCCATGAAATAGCAATTTCACAACTTATAAAAACATAACCTGTTTGAAATCGATCTTTATGTAAGTCTGATAAAAATTCTACATCAGCATAACTAATTAGTTTCGATGTAAATTTATTTGAATAAAACAATCTCAAATCAATTGTTTCTTAGAGATAAAGAAAGACATGTTTAACTATATTTCAATTTTTTCGTATTGGAGAAGAATTATGTCTTGCTAATAAACTTACCGAAAATATTATATCAAGTTGTGTGGTATTAGCTAGATATAGTAACATATCAATTGCACTTAGATACGGTACTTCATGACCATGAATTTCTTTTTTACCCTCTCAATGTCAAAAATGATCATTTCTCACATTAAGTGACCTTACAATTATTAGTGTACTCAATGAATGTGCTTTATCCATATAGAATCTTTTAAGAACATTTTCTATATAAGCTGAATGATGCATTATCAACTAAATGCTTGATTTGTAAATCAAGATAAAAGTTTATTTTTATAAGATTTTTCATTTTAAACTCATGCTTCAAATAAATCAACTGCCCTTACAAGCTCTTTAAGAGTTCTAATAATATTTAAATCATCAACATATACAACAATAATAGCAAATCCATATTATGATTTCTTTATGAAAACACATGGACAGATATGATCATTTTTATATATTTCTTTCAACAAGTATTTACTCAGACGATTGTACTAAATTCGTCCCGATTGTTTTAGGCCATATAATGATATTTGTAACTTGATAGAATAAGCATATCTAGATTTTATATTTTGTAATTTAGACACCTTAAATCCTTCATGAATTTTCATATAGACATCATTATCAAGATTATAATATAAATAGACTGTAACAATATCCATAAGACGCATATAAAGTCTTTCATGTACTGCAAAGGTTATAAGATATCGAAAAATTATCACATCTATTACTGGAGAATATGTTTATTCATAATCAATACCAGACTTTTATGAAAATTCTTGTTCAACAAGTCTTGTTTTATATTTTACAAATTCATTATTTTCATTTTTGTTATGTCATTTAAACAAATCTTTCGGATGATAATAAAGTGTACTTCCCAAAGTTAGCATTAAATATCATCATTTTGTGATTTCAGCAGCTCCTTGAGAGTTTCAAAGCTCTCTGTTTTTCACCTCCAAACTCCATATGGCTCAACGAAAGCAAGTAAACAATACTAGTAACATCATTGGAGAGAAACATGGGGAAATAAGCTAAATAGGATTAAATAGAAGTGACAAAAAATGAAATTAAAAGCGTAATACCACTTCTACATGATCAGTTTTACCATTTCAGAGTAGAAGGCTTACCGCCTATAATTAACTTACCAAATGTCTAGACGCAGGGGTGAGGGCACAGGGGATCATCACTCTCCTAAAATCTTGATATTTCTTTATATATATATATAAAGAATTATGAAAAATATTTTTTTTATGTACTTTTAATATTTTGTCATCTCTTAATAAAATAATTAATTTGGTTAAAGTAAATAAGTACCAAAGTAACATGTAATTACTTAATTTTTTTTATCGAATTCTTTACTTGACTTTCATTTATATCAAATCACAAGCATATATAATGAAAAAGCTTCTAATGAATTATTAAATTAGATCTTTTAAACTTTCAAAGTTATCTAAAGCTTACCAACTATATTTCTAATAGAAGACCAAAAAATGTCTTTTAACCCTTAGAATTTCCATCATTAGTGTATATAGTAGCAAAAGGGAATGACTCTTTTAGTATTCTTTGATATATTTTATATTTTGAAGTAAGTTCAAGTTAAATTATTATTTAAAAAAGTTAAATTATTATTTTTATTCTTATTTTTTAATTGAAATTTGATTAATTGTCAATTGTTTATTTATTTAATTGAGATAAAGATTTACATAATTTTATTCTTTTATTGATTTTTATCAATTTCAACTCGCAATTCAACTTTTTTTTTTTCTTCTTTACTTTTATTTTTATACTTTACTTTTGTTATACTTTGAAATCAAATATTATCCTTATTTCTTGTTAAATGTTTTAAACAAAAAACTATTGATACATTTGTCAAAAGTTGATAAGGAAATTATTGAAACTTTTGATTCTAAAACTATCATTAACGAAAGCCTTGAAAAAAATATAAAGTGACATTATAGATTGGATGATTTTATTTGTTAATTTATAAGTTGTCTTTTTTTTTTTTTTTTTTTTGCTTTTTTGTTGAAACTATTTAATAACAGTTAAAGATATGATGATATTCTCCTCCGCACTATTAGAGATGTGTCCAAAAGATAATCGCCTTAGGCACTTAGTATACACATTCATAAAGACATTCTTTTATTATATTAGTATTCACTTGCATATGAATTGATATAGATATTAAACTGATTAATGCACGATAATGAGATTCTTATTATGTGTAACTATGTTAATATCTAAATTATCCCTAGTCATAAGATCAACAAGATGAGACATTATTGATCTGGATAGACTAGCACATGTTATACTCCTTGATTGGATTAAGCAGTATATATCATGAGAATATGTGGATGGTTAATATGTGGATGCTTGCGAGATATTCAAAGTTAATATGTGGATGATTGTTAAGAGTAGTCAAGTACATTGGATGACCTACTACGAGACGATCATATGAATTATCTATTCAAATTTCAATGATAGTTTCATCATAGCAATGTAGCAAGTATTCTTAGACTTGAGGTACTCAAGGATATCTTGGATACTGATTATGTGCTTTGATTCCATTCCTTGTTGTCGTATAGGGGTCGCTCATAGGGTGGTGATTGGGTACATCTTGAGGTATTCGAAGGTAATTGGGTAGCCAACAGAGGATTCACCACTCCTAATAGAGGGAGAGTATACCCACGGCCTCTTGTCAGAATCATTACTCAGAAATCTCTAGTAAGAGTGGAAATGTCCTGAAGATGGTCTTTAGTGACATATCTAATAGAGTAATGAGTCTCAAGGACAAGATCTAACATCACTTGGAATAGATGTGACGTAGTCAATCTAGCAGGAGCTGACAAATAGTCCATGCTCTGAACCGCGTGAGATATAGGATGGTGAAATGACGAATTGCACATATTGTTGTCTATGGAAAGGTTCGTAATAAAACCACTAACTTTTCGGTCAATTGGGGGTCATGATGTATTGTTAGATATCGCTCATGACTTGTTTAAATTATTTGATAAAGGTATAAATTCTGAATTTTCCTTAGTTAAATTAGTTTTAATTGGCACATGTATAATCCTTTGATTCGGGTCTACTGCGTAATATGTATGTGATACATGCTCAAAATCCATCATGCACTGGGTGTGATTTTAATTTTATAACGAGTGCAAGGAGATGACTATCTTCTGTTGTATAACTCACAGTTTATTGGACCATTTAAATGTATTTGTGAAGTATCCCTAGCAAATTATATTATGGATCTCAATCCACCTTACAATATAGAACATAGATTGGAGGTCCTTTTGTATGTGGAAAAGTTACACCAAGCATATTTTGAAAGTTAACGATAATTAATTTTTCTTCTTTCGTTTTCTGTTTATTTTTTGGCATGAAATTTTTTTTTCATTCTCTCTGTCCATCATTCTCTATTTTTTCCTCCACAATTTTTTTTTGTACTTTATGGTGTAATTTTGTAACATTGCTCAATTATTTTCTCCATTATTTTCTATTCTTTTTTTTTTTTGTATTTTCTTGTGTGATTTTGTTTGGATTTGTTGTCTTCCGGTGTGATTTGTCTCGATTTTTTGTTGTATTTTGACTTTTTCAAAGAGAATTCAATGGATATATGCTTACAAATCAAAACAAAAAAAAAATATAATATCCATTAAATTAAATATACAAAATAATAAACTTTTGTTTTATTGCTAATGAACATATAGTTTATAACAAATGAATCTATAGTTTACCGATAATGAACTTATAGTTTACAAAAAATGAACCTATATTAATAAACTAACAAATTTGTACTTTGTTCCTTATGAACTTATAGTTTATAACAAATGCACATATCTCAATAAATTAATGAATTTTTACTTAATTGCTAATGAACCTAAAGTTTAAAACAAAATGAACATGTATCAATAAACTAGTGAACATTTTTCTTCATTGCTAATGAATGGACTAATTGTATAAATGGTACTAAACCTTATCATTTTGTTACAATTTGGCACCAAGCCTTTTAATTGTTACAATTTGGTATCAAAGTTTTCATAAATGTTGCAATTTAGTACCTAAATTAAAATTCTAGTAAAAAAAGCTGATGTGGCATCTTATTTGACTGAAATTTTGACTTAGGTACCAAATTGTAACAATTAAAAAGTTTAGTATTAAATTGTAACAAAGTGATAAGGTTTGGTACCATTTGCACAATTATCCGGCTAATGAACCTACACTTTAGAATAAATGAACACCTACACTTTACAATAAATGAACATGCATTAATAAATTAATGAATATTTACTTTATTTCTAATGAATCTACAGTTTATAACAAATTAATATGTATTAATAAACTAATAAATTTTTTCTTGATTGCTAATGAATTTAGAGTTTAAAATGAAATGAACCTATATCAATAAACTAATAAACAACATTAATTCATTAATTTAAAAAAAAAAAAAAGAAATGCACATTTTTTAATTTCGGTGTCACAAGTGTATGAACTCCTAGTCCATATTGCTACATGGACAGGTATCCATGGTATAACATCTAGTATCTCCTTTCCCTAGTACCGAAAGAAAATATATGATAATGTTTTGTTTAATGAGAATCATTCCTGATTGGATGCGTTAAGTTTGGTCTCCTCTCGTAAAACTTAGAATAAATCTCCACCATTGTCTAGACAGATAGAAATATAGGAAGTCCGGTCAGTTATGTATGGAGAATGGGAAGTTCAACCGCTTTTTATCTTGTAAAGGCAGCAAATAGAAGCAAGTGATTACCAATCAAACATTTTCATGTGGAAAATAGACCATAAATTAGACAACTTGTATTAGTCTTTGAGTTCGAGGTTTCCTACCTTTTCTAGAGAACAATTCTTTTCTTTCTTCATCTTTTCTATTGTAATGTTTAGCATAGGATTTATTGTAGTCATGACCATTAATGCAATGATTCTAGACTAAATCATTTTGGGTGCCTAGTTAGCAGGACCCAATTTTGGTATTGAACCTCATATTTTCATGGAATGAATTTTGAATTATTTTCAGTTTCAATTATGCTTAATTAATTTCTATATTTGATGATTGTTTGATTTACAATTATTAAATTGGGAATAAAAATTTTAGAGTTTAATTATTAAGTGAACCATCAGTAACTAACCTAAAAATTGAACTGAACACTTGTTAAGTCATAAGAGTGATTAATTGGTGCTAAAAGCGATAGCTAAAAATTTGAAATCATTAGGGCTTAGCTAATTGAGGGAAAATATAAAATTGATGGATGTGAAGCTAAGTATTTGCTTTCTTCTATTAGTTTATTCAAATTGTTTACTTTACTTTTAATTTATTTCCAGCTTTTAGTTTAATTAATCAAATCTTCAAAACATGGTTAGAGTGTTGAGGAATTTATTTTTATGTGTTTATTGGTAATTTTAATTGATTTAGAATCTAAACTAATTGCTCCTTATGAGATCAACCTCGGAAGTGAACTTTTCATTCTACAGTAGTTAGTACACTTAAGTACTAATTTGAGTTCATCGATATATACTACTCAAACTAGCAGCATAGGCAATATCTAGCCTTGTACACAACATTGTACACATTAAACTTCTAATAGATAATATATATGGAACTTTAGTCATTCTTTCTCTTTCTTTATGAGTCTTTGGAGACATTCCTTTTAAAAGATGATTACTATACCTAACTAGTAATAGTATCTTCTTAGAGTCAAGCGTTGAACTTTTTCAACACCTTTTCTAGGTATAGAATTAGGATAAACCTAGTCTTTTTTGCTCTATCTATATATATGTGAATTCCAAGAGTATAAGTTTCTTCTCCTAAATCTTTCATGGAGAAAATATTAGACAACCAAATTTTGACTGATGTCAGCATATTAATGTCATTACCTATTAATAAAATGTCATCTACATACAAGACTAGAAAAGTCATAGCATTCCCACTAGCCTTCTTGTAAATGCAAGGCTCATCTTCGTTTTTGATGAAGTCAAATGGTTTTATTGCTTCATCAAAATGATAATTCCAACTCCATGAGGCTTGCTTAAAACCATAAATGGATCTCTTAAGTTGGCACACCATATGGGACCCACCCTTTGATTTAAAACCTTTGGATTATTCCATATATATGTGTTTCTCAATATATCTATTAAGCAAAGCAGTATTTACATCCATTTGTTAGATCTCATAATCATAATGTGCATCAATAACCAACAGAATTCTAATGGATTTTAACATGGCTACAAGCGAGAATGTTTCCTCATAGTCAATACCTTGCCTTTGACGATACCATTTCGCCATTAGACTAGCTTTGAAGTTTCAACCTTTCCATCTGAACCAATTTTTCTCTTGTACACCTATTTGTTCCTAATAGGTGTACTATACCTTCAAATGGATCCACAAGTTCCCAAATTTAATTCAAGTACATTGAATCCATTTCAGAATTCATGGGCTCTAGCCACTTTGAAGAGTCTATATCTGATATAGCTTCCTCATAGGTAGTAAGGTCATCTAAATGACAAATTTCTATATGAATGAATAACTCTTGCACATTCTTATACAAATGATCTAATCTTTACGGTGCTCGAGAGATGCTACTAAACCTATGTGGTTCTTGTGTGATGATAGGATTAATATGCATTGGATCATCATTAGGCAAGTGTGCCTCAGTTCATTTTATTGTTCACTTGATATTTCATCAAGTTCTACTCTTCTCTTCATGTCTCCATCTTGAACAAACTCTTTTCAAGAAAGATAGCATCTCTACTTATTACAACTCTTTATTCATCAGGAAGATAAAAGTAGTATCCAAGAGTATCCTTTGGATATCCAAAACCTTTCTTTAACAAATTTTCTTCTAATTTGTCTATTTTAAGCTTCTTGATATAAGCTCAACATCCCCAAATCTTAACATGATTAAAACTTGGAGCCTTACTAATCCACATCTCATATGAAGTAGTAGGAACAACTTTAGAAGGAACTCTGTGAAAAATGTAACAAGCTATTTCCAAAGCATTGCCCTAAAATGAAATAGGGACACTAGTGTAGCTTATTATAGACCGTACCATGTCTAACAAAACATCATTTAATTATGGTGTTCCTAGAGGTATTACTTGTAAAATTATTCCTTGTTCCTTAAGGAATTCACTAAAAGTGGTACTCAAGTATTCTCCTTATCAATCTAATCTAAGAATCTTAATACTTTATCCTGTTTGTTTTTCTATTTCAACCTTGAATTCTTTGAACTTTTCAAAAGATTCATGTTTGTTCTTCATGAAGGATACATAAACATATTATGGTAATCATCACTAAAAGTTATAAAGTAGAAATATCCTCCTTTAGCCATTATACCAAATGACCCACATACTTCACTATGTATAAGGTCTAATATATATTTAGCCCTATGTTGGTAAGTTTATCCTCAAGACAAGATTCACAAGTTGGAATTAGGCTTGAATCCATTTGGTTCAACATTTCCAAAGTTGTTAACTTTTTCAACCTATCTTGTGCAATATGTCATAATCTTAAATGCCATAAATATTTTAGATTAGATTTAGATCTAGTAATAGTATTCACAACTAAACTTTCTTCAATATGCATCTTATCATTCAATTGCAAATAAAATAAGTCATCCTGTAATAAACCAATACCTTTAAATTCATTTACAAAATAAATATTATCAATATTATCCTTAAATGTAAAAACATAATTGTTTCTAGTCAAACTAGAAATAGAAATAATGTTTGATAAGCATTGGGAATTACAAGACAATTGTTCAAAACTAAAGAATGAAAAATGACAAGCTAAGTGTTGTAGAACCAATGGCCTTGGTAGCAACCATTGCCCCATTCCCAACCTTCAAGACCATCCATCCTTCCTAAGGATTTTGTTGCTTCCCAAATCCTGCATAAATACATATATATGAGATAAAGTATCGGAGTCTAATATCTAAGAAGATAATGAGAAACTAGAAGAATTAATAAAGCAAAAAATATGTATACCTTTTGAAGGCACATTCTTTTCCTTACCCTTAACCTTCAAGGATTAGAGATACTCTACACAATTCCTCTTCTAATGACCATCTTTGTTACAAAAGAAACATTTTACTTTAGCAGCTGCTTTGGCCTTACCCTTGTTTTTAATACTTCCTTTAAAGGCTTTAGAGAATGAGGAATACCCTTATTTTCTTTCCCTTTTCCTTTTTGAAGGAACGAGAAGTTGAACCATAGACAAGAACAATCTTCTTACCTTTACTCTTCATTATTTCATCTATTGTGGTTAGCATATTAAGAAGCTCAGGTAGAGGATACCCTATCTTGTTCATATGAAAATTCACAATGAACTGTGAGAAGGATTCTAGAAGCGACTGAAGGATCAAATCCTTCTATAAATTTGCATCCATGTTGAAGTTTAGGTTCTCTAATTCCTAAATATATATAATCATCTTGAGAACATCAGCACCCTCAAGCATTATGGACATAAACAATTTCTTAGATATCTCATATCTAACGGTCCTGCTCTTCTCACCATATAATTCCTTTAGATGCATAATCACATTGACAACTCTTTGTATCTTATCTTGTTGTCTTTGGAATTCTAAACCCATAGAGGCTAAGATATAACAAATAGTTTAGTCGTCATCATCTTTCCACTTTTCAAGAGTCAGTCGCTCTTCTTCACTAGCCCTTTTAGGTAGATTAGGAATAGGAGTATACAAGACATACTCAATTAGCTCAAATTTGAGATTCTTAAATTTTGAAGCTAATCCACAAAATTTAGCCCAGTGAGCTTGTTGGCATCCAGTATGCCACTGACTGGGTTACTTGTTTTTTGTGTCGTCATATTAATTGCATGATGTGTATATATTTGTTATAATTTTATAGATGTTTTTAGTTGATTTTATTTATTGTTTTATGTGAATTTGGGGTTGATTTTATATTTAATCATGTTTTTAATGTTTTTAGGTCTTGAGTGGTGGAAAGGAGCATGAGAACATATTTTGAAAATTTAATTGAGCCATGAAGACGTTTTGGATTGTAGAGGAGACCATTGGAGCTATTGAGGAAGTAAGAAAATATGATTTGCGTGAGAGAGACTATCATGACCTCATGACAGCCATTGCAACCTCATGACAAAAAACAAATAGCAGGCTACTGCCGTGCTCACGACGCCCATCATGTGCACGCAATGCCTGGGCAAGAGAAGACAACATTAATCCATCACAACCTTACGATGCCTATCGTACCCATGACGCTTGGAACATTGTAGAATCACAGCTAACTATTGAAACCCAACTTTTACCCATTCTTTTAGGGTTTTTCACTCCTATAAAAGGAAAATAACATATTTTGGGAGTGAGACTTAGGTTATGACTCATATTTACTATTTATTTCATCTTTTTCTCTAGGATTAGGGTTAGTCAGTCTTGTAATTTTCTGTCTTCTCTTTCTTTTCTTCTATTCTTCAATTCTTTTACACGTACAAGAAACTTCTTAGTATACATCTCAAATTTCCAGCAACATTATTGATTGAGGAGGGATACTTTTGCTTTTGAAGGTTGATTGGACTTGAGTTTGAAGGATTGAGAGACTACCATCCTCCAATTTTCAAATTTGTTGATCCAAGGGAGCATCATAATCTTTCTTCTTCTTTTTATTTCTGCTATAATTCTAGTTTGACAATGAATATTACATTGATTTGTCCATTATTCATGTTAGGCTAAAATCTTTTTGGGTGCTCTTGAAGGTTGATTGGACTTGGGTTTGAAGGATTGAGAGGCCATCATCCTCCAGTTTCCAAATTTGTTGATCCAAGGGAGCATCATAATCTTTCTTCTTCTTTTTATTTCTACTGTAATTCTAGTTTGACAATGAATATTACATTGATTTGTCCATTATTCATGTTCGGCTAAAATATTTTTGGGTGCTTTGTTAGTGTTGTGAGATATTGGAAGATATTTGAATAATATTCTTAATTAGTATGATTTAGGTAATTAAGGATAGGTAGAGATTTATTTCCTAGTTAGTATTGTTTCCTATTCTTTATATATTTATTTCCTATTTTATATTCATAGAGTTGTATATATAAAGCTTTCTACTATCAATGAAATAATTGATTTCTCTCCATTCTTGTTTCTTTACATGGTATCAGAGCTATGGGTTCCAATAGAACCCTACTTGGGAATCGATCCAAGAGTTATGCTTAAGTAAGCATCTCTTTGTCATAGTTGGGTCATCATGAGTAATTCATTTTGTTTTTCTGCCCTTGAACTTAGACTATGTAATTTCTTAGGTTACCCTTGTCGGGTAACATTTATTGTCGATATATCTCGCTTGACTCTCCTCGAATTGTATGACATCTTCTCCTACCTGGTTGGGTCTACATTGGTGTAGTGTGAGGCCTTTTGTGTTACAGGTTTTGTCGGTTCGTTTGATATTTTCTACCTAGTTGGGTCTACACTAGTGTGGTGTGAAGCCTTTTGTGATACAGGGTTTGGAGCTTTTTGTTTTTTACATCTATAACAAGTTGAACATGATTGATATCTATGCTTCAACTTGAGGGGGAGTGTTGTGAGATATTGGAAGATATTTGAATAATATTCTTAATTAGTATGATTTAGGTAATTAGGGATAGGTAGAGATTTATT
>CATIWF010149271.1:0-23515 GCA_949630135.1 Balakata baccata | reverse complement strand
TACATTTTGACTAAACTAAGCTTCCTTGACTATTATAAAATTGAGAATGGTTCTCAAATCCAAAAGGTTGCCAAAGTCTTGGAATAGATATTGTCCTTCCTTAATGCTTGAGATACAAAGTACCATGCCCAATTTGCATATAAGACGTACCTGGATAACAATGGATCGGTTCTAAGTTGTTCTAACTTCAAAAGCAGTATGGAAATGTATGTAAAACCATTATATATCATCTTAGAGAGATGACTAATGAGCAAGCTCACACTGAGTGATATGAGATATCTAAATTGCTCAACCACTCTAAGAGTCAAGTGTTGGTCCTTTAAAATACAAGGACAAGGTTACTCTCATGGCAATTGCGCACATAATTTTCTGCTTAGTCTATTTTGTTAATAGCAATCCTAAAATCATTTTTGCTTAAAAGATTTTGATCTTTATTGCATTTTGCCTTCTCTTATTTTCCATAAATGTTATTGCTGCATATAATTTTCTTGTTGAATTAGTGTAACCTTTTTTTTTGTAAAGAAAATATTATTTCCACTTAGGCTATTTTGCTAACAACAATCCTAGCTTATTGCATTTTGGCTTTTCTTATTTTCCTTAAATATTATTTACTCTTGTGTTTTTTGTTTCTTCAAGCTACCTATGTCATTTTTGCTTTAAGTGAGAAATTCTTAAATTGAATTTGTTGTTGTAGGATGTAACAGTCATTTGTAGGAGAAGAGCAGGTGATGATCTTAAGCAGAGTCATGCCAAGTGGGCAGAGACTGTACAAATGGCACCAGATGTGATCAACATGACATTTATGCCCATAGTCTCTCTGCTTGAAGGAGTTCCTGGCATAAAGCATTTGGCCCAAGCAATTGACTTGTATTTGGAGTGTAAGTACTTGTCCATCACAATCTCACTATCTATTTCTTCGCATTTGTGAATTTTGATTCATTTGACCATATGTTTTTCCAGTCAAGGATCAGTTAGAATGTGTAGTTTGTCAAATAGTTGCTTTATATAGATTATTATTTTTCTTTTTAGCATGACAATTACTTGAGCAAAATACTTATTTTATATCTTGGCATCTTTGGTATTTTATGTCAAGGGCTTCATGCCTATAGCTGTCTCTATTGTTGTGTTTGAACTGATGATATGTGAAGACAAAACAAATAATATCCACTGCTAGGTCTTTGGTTTTTGGCATCCTTGATCTTCTCAAGACAGGAGTTATATAGACCATACAACAGCAGAAGTGGTCAATGTTAGATGAGAAGAGGGTGGTCTACCTCCAGAATCAGGAGGAGACTAACTCCAGTCTCTACACTGAGATCCGACAGCTCATCAAAAAAGTTTTTACAGAGTTTCTGAGTCGAGACACATCTTCTTTTGATACAGCACAACAGCAGCAGCAACAGTAAGACTAGAAGCATCAAGACTGCCAATAGTATTTTTTCTATTTTTTTCTTTTATACATTCGGATTTGTAGACTAAAGTATATTTGAATAATATTTTGTATTTATTATGGAGTTGTATTTCAGTTTTTATTTATTATATGTGATTTCAGTTTCAATTTTTCATTAATAAATAATGGTTTTTATTTAAAATATGAAATATAATTAAATTAAAAAAAGCAATTTATTTCATATTAGCTATGGATTAGCGACGGGTATTTCTGTCGCTATTTCCATGTTGAAATTGAAACTGGCAATTGAATTGGCAATCGCCGTTATCTCTTGCTAACTTAGTGACAAGTTAATATGTTGCTATATTTGTCGTTAAATTAGGCGATTGATTTGGATGCCTATATTTAGCAAAGGACTAGTTTGTAGCAAATAAGTTGCTGAGTTCAATCTCTTGCCATTGTTTTTGCGAGGAGCATTTAAGCGAAGGATTTTCTCCGTCACCAATCCATTGTTAAATCATATTAGAAACGGATTTATAATTTTTAGCAACAAGTTATTCCGTCACTAAACTATCAAATTTTGGTAGTATTCCTCGTTTGATTTGCTACTGCAGTTCTAATAATTCCATAAACTCCATTCATAAATTCAATCGTGTTCCGTTTACCATATATCCAACTTCGATCTACAACTAACTATATAAAGAAATGAAATTTAAAACTAATAAACCATGCTTTCAATCATGATAAACATTGGTTTTTTGGATCTTTATCGTTCCAACATAATTCATCCTTAAATGTGAAATATCATTAATGAATACATATCCAGTTTCCGATCCTAAGAAAAATCCAGTAGCATTTTTCTTGAGTTCTCCAAGTAGACAACGTAAATAGAATGATTCATTTATATATGTACTCAGAGAACATTAGAAAAATTATACTAAGGTTTTTCTTTGAACCACAAACTAACTATACATCCACAATATGTGATATTCGATGTTTAAGAACAATCACATATTTGAAACTATTCAATACTTACTCATGATGAGTGAATCTTGAATGAGTATCTAGGCTTAATCAAAAGTTTAATAAATACAAGTGAAATCAATTAAGTTTACTTAGTCTATCAATTAATTTTGGTTTGTTCATTTAGGTTTTTCATCAAATGCTTTTAAGGCATAAAGTAAGCTAACCATATTTTGATTACAATATCCTAATTATTTTTAATTAACATTAATTTTGTTAACTATTTTTTCTTCAAGTATCTTTTTATCAAAATTTTTCATTTTAAATTCGAAAATAAAATTTCTATGCATAATAAAAATTTACTTAGTGTATCAATTAATTTTGTTTTGTTCATTTAGGTTTTTCATCAAACACTTTTAAGACATAAAGTAAGCTAATCATATTTTGATTACAATATCTTAATTATTTTTAATTAAAATTAATTTTGTTAACTATTTTTTCTTCAAGTTTCTTTTTATCAAAAATATTCATTTTAAATTCAAAAATCAAATTTTCTTACTTAATAAGACTTTACTTAGTCTATCAATAAATTTTACTTTGTTCATTTAGTTTTTTTATCAAATACCTTGAAGGTATAAAGTAAGTTAACCATATTTTGATTACAATATCCTAATTATTTTTAATTAAAATTAATTTTGGTAACTATGTTTTTTTCAAGTTTCTTTTTATCAAAATCATTCATTTTAAATTCAAAAATCAAATTTTCATACTTAATAAAACTTTACTTTGTCTATCAATTAATTTTGCTTTGTTCATTTAGGTTTTTCATCAAACACCTTGAAGACATAAGCTAACCATATTTTGATTATAATATCCTAATTATTTTTAATTAAAATTAATTTTATTAACTATTTTTTCTTCAGGCTTCTTTTCATCAAAATCATTCATTTTAATTTTAAAAATCAAATTTTCATACTTAATAAAACTTTACTTACTCTATCAATTAATTTTGCTTTGTTCATTTAAGTATTTCATCAAATTCCTTGAAGGCATAAAATTTTTATAATTTATAAAAATCCATATTAATTTCATTTAGGTTTTTTATCAAACACCCTAAAGACAATAACTCTATTTTTTTTTTTTTAATATTAACTAGTTTCATTTAGATTTGCATAGAGGGTTTTTATCAAACACCATGAAGGCAATATACCTACACTAATAAAATTTAATATTTTAGTCTCAAATAGCCATCCATCCAACACAAAAAACAAAAACTCAAAAATTCCATCAACATACAAATCCGTCAAAATATATCAATTCCATCAACTCTAACGTCTCATAATCTTCATTTTTGGCATTTTAATGGTGAAAGTGAAAAAAAAAACTAACATTAATCAAGGGAAAGCTAAAATGGTGGGAGAGGGTGCCAAAATTTCCAATAAAGCCAAATGTAGGTACTTTAATACGAACCACAAGCTTTTGAGACTAAAAAAAAAAACAATGAGAGTGAAAATTGAGCCTAAACGATGGAAAAAAAAACATTACCTTGTCGCGCGACCAATAGATAGAAGATATTGTAGGACTCAAATAAACTTAAATACTTGAGAGAAGATGAAGATAAAGAGGAAAATAGAAGATGGAGAGAAGAAAAATGAGTGAAAAAAAAAATTTTGGGCCAAAATAGAGGCTGTCAGCGGGATGGAGAAGGAAGAAGAAGATGGAGGTTTATTTAGGTCATGTCTACCTCACTAAACGGCGCAGTTCCATTTATGAGGTCTGATGCGTCTGGTCCTTGTAGAACAGTTGCATCAGACCTTTGATGTGGCTGTTCCGGGTAGAACAGATGCATCAGCCTCTGATATTTTCTAAATTTTTTTTTCAATCAATTCCAAATATATAATTAATAAGTGAATCAACTTAAAATTTTAACAAATTAAATTTTTAATCTAAAGAAGGCGTAAAGTGAGTCTATATATAATTTTTCTTGAAAGTTTAAAAAAAATATAAATTTATTTTGTATACAATATAGATATAATTAATAAGCAATAAAAAATAAAATAAAATATTGATTTTATTTATTTGTTTCTTATAAGACTGTATTCGACTTTTACACAAAAACGAAAAAAAGAATTAAAAATGGAGTCTTATGAACAGACGCATCAGACTACAACAGAAGCATCTAAGTCTTACAATAACAATTTTATTCACAAAAATATCACCGCATCAACATTATGTGTCTGTTTTATTCAAAATAGATGCATCTGGTCTTTGCATAAGATATATTTTATACTAGTGACATATTTCGAGCCATGAAGTTTGAAATTTTTCCAACCGTTGCAGCCCTTCAATGTCTAGCGCTCGGGAAGCCCTTGATCCCGCTAGAGAACCATTGCAGACATTTAAACTTTCTTGACCGTTACACTATTCCTGGTCAGGAACAGGTGGGTCCTGTTGGGGACTAGCTCGATGATAGCTTTTTCAAAACTACCAACAACTAATTCCCAATATTTCAAATCATTCATAACTCTTCATTACTCACCCCAAATAGCTATAACCCTTTCTCTTAGCCTATAAATACCTTCATTCTTCTTCTTTTTCACTTACTTTGCATTCTACTCTCTCTCTCTCTCACACACACACACACACACAAATTTCTCATCTTCCTTCCTTCAAATCCCATGGCACCCATGGCTAGCACTTCCAAATATCATGCATCAAAGAGGAAGGGCGTGACATCCTTCTCAAACTTTGACTCATATGAAGCCATCTTTAATGCCTTCTTCATAGAGGAGAAACTTCGCTATGCTAGAACCACAAACAAGAAGTTCATCTCCATCAAAAATTTGGGCTTGGATGACAGAGAAACTCCATATAAAGGATGACATTATTGCTACCTTTGATAAGATGGGTTGGACTAACGTTGTGATGCTTGTGAAGGATAAGCATGGTGAACTCACAATCGAATTTCTCTCAACTCTTCAAGTGATGAATGATTCAAAACATCCTATTGGGTACTATGGAGTTTGTTTTCGAATGTTTGGTAAGCAATAATAGATGACCAAACAACAATTTGCGACTATTTTTGGCTTCAAAACAGTAGGGTTCAATGCTCAAGCTAGCATATTTCTCATGATTTTTGGAGGGAGATATCCCTTAAAAACCATCTTGATAAAAAAATCCAAATCCAAACACATCAAAACCCTTCCTCACTTTCTTCTTCATTGATTCATCACTTTCACCATAAATGCTAAAAATGAAAGTAATGAGAAAGTTTCTCTTGAAGACCTCTTCTATCTTTATGCCATGGTACACCATAAACCTATGGACACAACCCCCCTACTCCTTGATAAATTTTAATCCATAGCTAAAACCAAAGGAACCATTTCTCTCTATGCTCAAATCACTTACCTTGCTAGACACCTTGACCTCATGACCAAGGAGCACACTCGACTTCTCACTATTACTCGCTCCCAATTTGAGAATCCCTTGGACATCCAATATCTCTTCAATTGTAAGGCAATTACAAGACCTTACAAGGGTGTGGATCAATTCATTTATGCTTTGGAGAGTATGAAGCACAACAAGCAACCCAAGAAATGACAAGAAAAAGGGTTCGCTTATCTATTAGAGGAGAAGCCTCAAGTTTTAAGGAATACAAGTCTAAGGAAGGCCTCAAAATCTAGCCCTTAACTTGTCTTAATGCAAGATTTATATGACTTGCAAATGAGATCCTTTAATGCAATGAAGGATACAATGATATGCCTTCACTTGGACATCTAAGACATCCAAGGCCAAATATGTGTCTACACAACTTTGAAAAGGAGACACCATTTGAAGGGGCATAAGGTAATGAAGAAGAAAAGAGTGATGAGGAAGAGAATTGTTGACTTTAGCGTTTATTTTTTTTTCTCTTTGTATTTTCTTAGTTTTCCTTAGGCTTAGTAGAATGATGATTGGTGAAGAAGAAGAGAGTGATGAGTGGCTTATGCATTTTGAAAACACATGTTTAATCTTTATATACCACATCTTCATTCTTAATAAAAGTAGCTTGTTTTTTTTTCATTTATCTCTCTTACTTTTTCTCTTTGGTGATTGATATGTTTTATATTCTTTTTTATCTTGCCAAAGGACAAGAAAAATGGTGAAAACTTAAGCAAAAATTGAATTAATTTCATAGTGGTTACTAAGTTAAAATTTGTTTGACTTTTAACAATCTTGTTTGACTTAGTTGTTCAATATGTAAACATGCTTGAAATACCATGAAACTTTGTGTACTTGTTTCTCTATACTTGAATTTTAATTACATACTATCAATTTATTATTTTTGCTTTGTTTTATTGTCAAAATCAAAAGGGAGACATTGTGGATCTTAGGGTGATTGATCTCAATTTTGATCTTGACAATCAAATTAAATGTTACTAATTTCTTTACTTAGTATTGTTTTGGTAGCATTCAAAGTTTCAAGTCATTTGGTTTTAATTTTCTTTGTAAACTTACTAAAAATTTCCTAAAGACGTGAAAGTTCCTGCCTGAGAAGAGTTTATAGACCAAGAAAAAGACATCTAGATTGGGAAAAGAGGCCCTTTGGTTTACTTGAGATCTAGTAGTGAATATAGACCAGGAAAGGCATTCTCCCAATTGGGAAACTTTGTGTCTCACCCGGGAAAGACTTGTCACAACTGGAAAATTCATAAAAGGCATAATCGTTGGAAGACACCTCCACTAAAATGTGCCATATCATCTAAGTCAAAACGACCAAGTTTGACTTACCAGCTTCACGACCGAGAAGCATTCTAAGTCAGCACTCTAAAGTTTTAAGTCAAAGGTTCTACGAAGAAGTCCCATTTGCAAAACTTGTCTCGAAACTAGCTATTAGAGTCATGAGCCAATTAGAAGATGCCATGTGGTGGACAAACACATTTTCTAATTAAGAAAAGTACTTTCATGATTGGAAAAATGTCTCTATAGTAGCATTTAATGCACTTGTAAGAGAAGATTAAGGAAAGCCATGACACTAATTTGTAACGGCTAATAGGTGGGTAATTAGTATAAATACCTTACAAAAAGACCATTTATTATAACCAGTTACTTCCTAAGTGCCAAAACTCTTGTAATTTATTTTCTCAATCTTTCATTCATTAATTTCTTGTAAGGGTTCAAATGTTAGCCTTAAACACTTGGGATAATCTTATATTTGGGTTGTGTTCAAGCCAAAGTAAAAGGAATTGGTTGTTTTGTTATCCATAAAAACATAAGGGAATTTTTGGGTTGACTGTGAGCCTTTAGGAAAACACCTAGTTATAAGTTAGCTAGCAAAACTCTCAAGTATAATATAAGAGATTAGATTAGTGAATACCCAGTTGTGATTGAGGAGATGAGTAGGGTTAGTTTACTTGAACCTCTATAAAATTCGTGTCTCAACCTTTCCCTTACTCTTTTTAACTCTCTTATGTACTAAAATTTTCAATTTCCCACCAATTCATCCTTCCTTTTCTTGGTGATTGTTTAGGCAACAAAGGCTTTGTAAGGATTCCTTTAAAGTGCGCGAGATCTTTTGCATTTCATGTCTAAGACATGATTTTCCTTCAGCGTTCTTGAGCTTATAGGTATTAGGGCCAACAACTTGTTCCACTATGAAAGGTCCTATCAATTCTCATCTAGCTTTTTAACTCCTGCTTCTCCTCTCTTGAGATCTCCTCTTATGAGAACAAGGTGTCCAGGAACAAAGTGTCTGGCATGAACTTTTCTATTGAACATTTTTTTGATCTTCCTTCTTTAGGCTTTTACCTGGATTACTGCCTTTTCTCGAACCTGCGTTATAAAGTCCGATTTTTGTTGTTTTCTACTTCTTCTAATGTTTAGGAGTTAGATTTTCACCATTGTTATTGCTTTTGTTCCAAATACTAGGCGAAATGGAATTTCTTTTGTTGCAATTTGAAGGGTGGTTCTATAGGACCATAGCACATGCGGGAGTTGAGTAACCCATTCTCCTTTGGCTTTTTTCCATCCTTTTCTTTAGTCCTTGCACAATTATTCTATTTGTTACCTTTGTCATCCCATTCATTTGGAGATGTGCCACCGATGTAAATTTCAGGTCGATGTGTAGATTTTGGCAAAGTACTCTAAATTCTTTGCTATTGAATTGCTAGCCATTATCGATGATGATGATTCTAGGTATATTGAACCTGCAGATTACCTTATCAAAGAAGAAGTTGACAATCCCAGTTTGAGTGACGGTGGCAATGGCTTGCGCTTTGACCCATTTGGTGAAATGGTCTACAGCTACTATTAGAAATTTCTTTTGCCCTTTAGTCGAAGGGAAAGGTTCCATAATGTCTATGGCCCATTGGGTAAATGGCTATGGTGAGCCGATTAGCTGTTGAGTGCTTACAGGAGCATTGATATGGTTGTCATGCCTTTGGCATGTTCGCACCTTTTAACTAACTCTTTGGCATCATTTTGCATTGTCGACCAATAATAACCATATAATAGTGCCTTGCAGTCAGTTGCTTCTACTCCTTTATGGGCTCCACCTATTCTCTTATGAATTTCCTTAAGTACATAGTTGCCTTACTCTATCTCCACATGACGGAGCCAGGGGTGGGTAGTGGATCTTTTGTATAAATCCTATCTAGAAAAAAGAAGGATATTGCTTTTCTTAGTAGCTTTTTGGATTCATTGTAATCTTCTGGCAATTTTCCATTGACTAACCAATCTATTAGAGGCAACATTTATGAGTTCTAGGATATTGCTAAAATATTAGCTTATACATGAGATTATTATGTGATGATCTCTATGATGACTCCTCTCGACTAAGGCCTTTTTCTAAGGCTAACTTAGATAGAATATGTGCCTCTGTATTCTCGACCATAGAAACTTATTTTAGTACCTAGCTTGTTCGACCATCTTCTATCTTTTTTAGAAGATGAGTCACTATAGCCAATTGTTTCACCATTTCTTTGTCTTTAGCCTTAAACTCACCTGTCATCTGTCTTTCAGCCAGTTGAGAGTCACTTCAAAAAATTAATCTGGAAGGTTTGAACTTATAAGCCATCTTACGGCTTGCAATCATAGCCTTATACTCTACCATATTATTTGATGCTCTAAATTCGATACGCACAGTGACCTCTATGTATATTGCTTATAGGCCTTTGAAAGAAACCCCTGCTCCAGCCCTAAATGTGTTTATTATGCCATCCACATTTAAAGTCCACTGGCTTTCAACTTTTGTTTTGCTTTGAACTTCTTCCTCTCTATATTTTGTTACAAAATCTACTAGGACATGTGATTTCATTGACTTTCTGGGCTTGAATTTGACTCTATAGCTTCTAATCCTTACAGACATTTTACTAGCCTTCCTTTAGTTTCAAGCTTTTGTAGAATTTTTCTCAATAGTTGATATGTTTGCATAATTACTTGTAACCCTTCAAAGTATAGTCTCAGCTTTTTTATATCTAGGAATAGTGTGTAGGCTAATTTTTCCAACTTTGGAAATCTAAGTTCCGCACCCTTGAGGAGCTAGCTAGTGCAATGAATGGGGAAATATTCTTCTATAGTTTCTCAAACTAGCACTAATCCTACTGATTCCTCTATGGTGATAGATAAAGGAACATGTTCTCCCCAGCAATTGGTTTGCTAAGCAATGGAGGAGAGCTAAGGAAAGTTTTCAGGTTCTCAAATGCTTATTGGCATTCTTCCATCCAAGAGAACTTTGTCAAACACTTCAGGCTTTGGTAGAATGGTAGGCATCTCCTTACAGAACATGAAATGAAATGTCCTAGCGCAATGATACATCCATTCAACCTCTACCCTTCTTTAATAGTTTTTTATGGTTGCATGTTGATGATTTCTTAGATTTTTTCAAGGTTTGCTTCAATTCCCCTTATGAGACCATAAAGCCCAAGAACTTTCTTACTTTAACACCAAATATACAATTTTTAGGATTAAGTTTCATGCCAAACCTTTCTAAAATGGTGAAGGCTTCTTCCAAATCTCTAGCGTGATCCTCTTCCTTAGTACTCTTTATTATCATGTCATCGATATATACTTCAATGGTTATGCCAATCAGATCTTTGAATTTGAGTTGTTAACCAAATCAACCCTTCTACAGGCACAGGTTGTCCACCAAGTCCCACCAGTTGGATTTTTACTTGTTAGAGGTTTGTAGTGATCCCCCTAGCATTCTGAATACATCTAGGGTGGTGAGGTTGACTTTAGAGCCATTGTCTACTAAGATACTTTTGATTAAGACATTGTTTATCTAAGTGTCTATTACTAATGTCTCTTCATGGCCTGCTTTGACCTAATCTCTATCCAATGGGAAAAAGGTGACTAGTCTAGCGTCTACTTTTTTGGAGACATAGTGGATATTATTGGCATTCCTCTTCTTGAATATGCCTGCCATTTGAGTAATCCCTCATATAATCATATTGATCATGGAGGATAGCTCTCCCCTACTTTTCTTTTCAACTCCTTGTGTTTCTTTCTAGTCATTGTCTTTATTTTTGTGTTTCCCTTTCTTTATAATAAACTGCTTTAAGGCTCCTCTTTGTATCAACATTTTGATTTCTTCTTTCAATTACCAATAGTCCTGCGTCTCGTGGCGGTGATCTCGATAGAAATCGCAATATTTGGAGCGATCTCTTTTTTCTGCATATCTGCTGCTGAGTTTTTGGGGCCATTACAAATTTTCATTTGCCTATTTAGCTGCCATCAAAACTTGGCCTCTTGATACATTGAGGGGGATGAACTTCTTCTCATAGGAATGATATTCAGGGTAGTCTCTGTAATTCAACTATCAATCTCCCTTTTCTCTACAGGACTAGGGATGTCGCCTATCTTCCTTCTCCTTGGGAAATGTTTTGTGCTTTTCTCTCATGTCAGAGGTAGAGCAGGCCATGCTAGAGACCCTTAACTCTGGAATGTTGCCATCTACGCACATTATTTCCTCCAACTAGATATGTTGTCTATCACTTAATATGAGATTGGAGAAAGACCTAGGCCTGTAAAGCTTTAAAGAATTGTATAACACTTTTGATGTTGTACCTATTCTGAAGGCTCTAATAGCAACACCATGGTCCAAATCATCCATAGTAACTACTTCTTTGTTGAACTGCTTCACATATTCTTTTAGGGTTTCCTCATGTTGAAACACCTTCTGCAAATTGAAAGATGTCCTCATTCTGAGGCTAGTAGCAAATCTAGTATTTAATATTTCTTCCAGCTATTCAAAAGAGTGAATGCATCTAGGTTTCGAGCCTTGATACCATTTTTGTGCTAACCCTAACAGGGTAGTAGGGAAAATTTTACATAAGACTGAGTCTTGATTGGTATACAAGTCCATTATTGTTCTGAACTAGGCCACATGGCTGCGAGATTCGCCATAGTCATCATAAGTTGGAAGTCTGGAGAGCTTTAGGTTAGGATATAGTTCCCGGAGAATATGATCTACTAAGGATGAGGTATGACAAAGATTGTAGTTAAAGTTATATATTTGTAATTTCAACTCTTTTAGGTCACTCTTGATAGTCTCGTAAAGATTCACTAGGTTTGATGGTATTTTAATAGTTCATATATTTTTTCTTTTGACATAGGGGGCCTTTCGCATTTCTAAGATTTTTGGAGAGCAGAGGAGTGTGGAGAATCAGTTTTTAAGAACATTTGGTATGGATGTTTGGCCTTTGTTTTCATATTTTTTCCATTCTTTCATTTCCTTATGAATTTCCCACATTTCTTTAACTGTTGCATTGAATTGTTTCATTAAGATGGTGAAATCAGATGATTCGTCATCATCTACTGTAATATGTTGCAAACTTTCTTCTTCGAGTACATTGTGTAAGTTGCTTGGTGTAATGATTTCACCAATAAGGATCGAGTGTGAGCCCGTTCCCAGAGTTTGGAATTAAGGATTCTTTTCTTTTTCATTTCCCCTTCATCTGTCATTGGATCAATGCTCACTGTACCAATGATAACTTTCATTCTTCAACTCTTAGATCCAATAGATAAAGCAGAGTCAAAATAGGCATCAGGGGGTGCTCAACTTTCCCACTCCAATGATTAAGTTAGTTACTTAGGGAGAGAATAGAGAGAAGATAGAAAATGGTTGAAGAATATGAAGTCGCATTCTGAACCTGTATAGAGATCCCTTTATATGGGATTTTCATAATAAAATTATTGATTTATCCCAGGTGACTATTGATTGAAAGCATTGAGCCTCCAATGTCAGAAGTCTTCTACTCGAGGCAGCCTTTCTATCTTATTGAAGTGGGTTTTTGTTATTTCTTGTTGTTCATATCTTCTTACATGCACCTCCTTTGGCCGCTTATGCATTTAATGTTTTGGAGCTACCTTCATTAAATGTTGTGCATGGTACGAGGAGGGTTTGACAAATAGATCTCTTATTATGCGATCCTATAGAAATAGGATCACTAGTGATCTCTCTTATCATACATTCATGAGTGATCTCCTGATATATCATTTTGATGCGATCCGATGAGATATGATGCCTATTGATGTGGCTATCTTCATATGGAGATGATATCACCACTTATTGCGAAAATGCTTAAGACTCCAAAGTAGAATACAAATCTTAGCTACCAAATTGTCATACAAATCTGCAAAAGCAATATTAAAAAAAGAATGAATGTTAGTGGCTAAAACATGCTTGCCTAAGAGCTCCCAACAAGCAATGGCTTTTTATTGGGTTAAGTGATATCTGACTCAATTCTCCAAATCTTCTTATTAATATTGCAAATTTTAGCAAATTTTCTAAGACAATTTTCACATTAATATCAGATCTTCCAAATAAATGCAAATCTTAGCATATCTTCTCATTAATGCTTGTAACTAATGATGATTTGCTTTATTAATTGAAAGATTTGCTTGGCCCACACCATCAATTATTGCAAGAGATTGAGTGGCTTAAAAATGCCACTAATGTGGCCAAATATAGTCCACTTTTAAGCCAAGAATTTTGCCTATAAATAGGCATTCAATTGTTGCAATGGGCATGACAAATGAGTAGATGAGTGCATGAGAGAAGAAACATTTTGAGAGAGATTAGTCTTAAGAAGTTTGATGGCAAGATTAGTTTTAGCATTTAGATGACAAACGTTCTCACACATAATGGTCTAAAAAGGCTTTAAAAGGGAAGTCAAATAAACCTTATTCCATGACAGATGAGCAATGGGAAGAGTTGAATGAAAAGACACTTTTGGCAATCCAACTTTGTCTATCCAAATAAGTGCTTCGCGATGTAATTCGTAAGACTACTGCTGCTGGACTTTTGGCTCAGGCTTGAGTCTCTCTACATGTCAAAAAGTCTAGCAAATAAGCTCCACCTCAAATAGCATTTATACACGCTCTGTACAGCAGAAGGTACTCCCATTCAGTTTCACCTTGATGAATGCAATTCAATTATTATTAATATAGAAAATTTAGATGTTAAAATTGATGATGAGGATAAAGTTGTTTTATTGGTTGTGTTTACCATATATCTATAAACTCTTCAAGGAAATTATGTTATATGGGAATAATGATACATTATCATTTGAGGATGTTAAGTCTAACTTGTTTTCGAAAGAAAATTTTGATCTTGAAGTTCATTTTGAAAACAAAGTTGATGGCTCATTGGTCAGGGGTAGAACAAATGAGAAAGGGAGTATTAGTAGTAAGTTTAGGAGACATAATTCTAATATAGCCTATTATTATTGTAAAAACGCCTGACATGGAATATATGATTGCTTTAAGTTGAAGAATATGAAAGAAAAAGAAGAAAAAGGCAAACAACCTCAAAAAGCTATCACCGAAGCTGGTGTTGTTAATCTGAATTTGTAAAGAGAAGCAAGACCGAGTGGATTATAGATTCTGTTGTACCTACCATATGTGTCCTCATAGGGACTGGTTTTCCACGTATGAACTAATGGACCATATAGTGGTTTTGATAGGCAACGATGTTTAACGCAAGGTGGCTGGTATAGGTACTATGCATATCAAGATCTGTGATAGTTGTATGAGGACATTGACAAATGTACGTCATATTACTGATCTAAAACATAACCTTATTTCTCTAGGCACCTTTGACTCTATTGGGTGCAAATATTCAGCTGAAGTGGATTCTTGAAGGTGTCTAAAGGTGCTTAGGCTCTTTTAAAGGATAATAGGCATGGCAACCTATATATCTTGCAAGGCTCTTTTGTGATAGGTTCAGCTGCAGTGTCTACATCCTTATTATCAGATGATGATCTCACTCGACTATGACATATGTGTTTGAGCCACATGAGTGAGAAAGGTATGAATTTGTTATGCAAGACAAATCTTCTTTAGTTGTGGTATGAGTAAGTTGGAGTTTTGTGCTGTGTATTTGGGAAGTAGAAATAGATAGGTTCCTCCATTGCAACACACCATACACAAGGTATCCACATGGGTCTTTAGTGACCTTCTAGAGTTCCTTCTTTAGGAGGTAAATGCTACATGTTGACTAAGCCGCTCCCTATCACTAAATTTGAGCATTAGTTGGATTAGTTAGTGTTCATAGCACTTGGGACTTTAGATGGCGATGATAGCTCATCGAATTTGAGCCAATATGGAGATTGTTTTGGTTAAGCGATATGTGGCTCATTATTCTCCAAATCTTCTCATTAATGCTGCAAATCTTAGCAAATTTTCCAAGACAATCTTCATATTGATAACAAGTCTTTTAATACAATATTCATATTAATGTTCTTCAGAAATGTAAATTTTAACATTTCTCATCATTAATGCTTGCAGTTAATGAAGATTCACTCTATTAATTAAAAAGTTTGCTTAGCCCACACTATCAATTATTGCTAGAGATTGGGTGGCTTAAAACTACCGCCCATATGGCCAAATCTAGTCCAATTTTGAGCCTAAGAATTTTGGCTATAAATAGGCATTCAATTGTTTTAATAAAGCATGATAAATGAGTGTATGAGAGAAGAAGCATTTTGAGAGAGATTGAGTTCTTTTTTCTTGTAACAAACTCATCATTGTGTTTTTGTCCCTTTGGAGAGTTTTTTTTATACTCATCTTAATCATAGTAAATCATTTTGCTCATCATCATCTATGGATATAGCCCATATTGGATGAACCACATAAATATTTGTATTTCTCTTTTTACTGCTTCTTTTGATTTAATTTACTTCTCTTAATTGTCTTGATCCAATATTCCTATCCTGCAAATGCTTTGTTCCTAACGGCTTTCGACCAATGAAGAAAACAATGGTTAATTGATTCCTCCATCCCACAAAAATTGCAATTAGTATTCAAATTAATTCCTCTTTTATGCAAGACAAATTTCGCTAGTCACTGTCGAAATGAATTTTTTAATTTTGGGTTCCATATCCAAGTTCCAAATTATGCAAATAAATTATAAATAAATCAGTTTTATTATTTATTAAAATTATAAATATAAATAGAGATATTATTATAATCAAGAATGTCTTGAATATAATTATATATTAATTTTAACTATAAATAAAATTATTTATATTATTAAATATATATATATATATAATTAATAAAGATGAGTTCAATTATTTGTGTTTTCATTGTTAACAAATATTATAACAAAAATTTCTATAAATTAGTTTTAAAATTGATTTCTATTAAAATTTATTTTATTTGAAAAACTAATACTTGTTATAATGTAATTTTTTTAAAATTATTGTTTATATTTAATTTAAAAAAACTAAAGAATATAAAAATAAATTAATTCTTTTATTTATTAAAATAACTTATATAAATGCAAACATTATCATATTTAAAAATAGAGAATATTATTATTTACCATTGAGATTTGATTTATTGTACAAGTATCCTTGAGATGCAAAAATTAACAATCGGCCCCCTCTATTTTATCATATTTACTTTTACATACTTCCTTCATATTTTATATTAAAAAAATGATAGAATATTGAATCTCAATGGTACTAGTATAATAGATCAAATATCAGTGGGTAAATAATAATTTTTTTCTAGATTCTTTTAGACATATTAGTAAAGACTACATCATCATTTTACTATAATTTAATGTATTTCTAATAGAAAATCTAATGGAAGGATATATTGGTAAAATATGATAAAATAGAAAAGATCGATCGGATAATTTTTGAACATCTGAGGATACTAGTACAAATGTATAGATTGATGTAAACTCAAAGTTTAACCTACAAGTGCATGAGCCAATATAATACTGGCAAGTTTATCCCTAGAGTCGATTTCACAATGAATCACTAGCTTAAATCCTTAACTAATCTAATTACCAACTAACACAAAATGAAACCTATACATTCTATTTCCAGTTGGTTCAATTTTGATTGAGAACTAATGTAAATAAGCTATAAATTAAATTGCAAGTGACAATTGAAGAATAAAACCAATGAGATAAAATAGACATACTGTTTCACTCCTCCAATTTTGTATTTCTTCTATAATCAAGTTCATAGAATTATTACTCCTCTAGCTATCACATTATGCATTAGTTAATCAACCTAATGAATTTACTAATATTCAATCCAATTTTTAGGTTAGATTATAGATGATGTTTCTAATAATCAAACCCTAATATTTGTATTTCTAATTCAATCATTGGTGGTCAATCAATCATCAAACTAGAAATTAATTCAGTTCAATTGAACTAAAAGGAAATAATTATTCATTCATAAGAATAAATAGAGTTCATACAAAATTGGAGTTATTAACTGAGCACCCAAGAGAAATTTAGCCTAACATCGATTGTAAACAAACATCCCAATATCAAGTATCAAACTAAACATTACAACAGTAGTAAAAAGAAAATAAAGACTATGCAGCTCCCCTGAAACAATCAAATCGAAAGCTTGAGATTGTTGATCTTCAATCATTCAGCTCTAAGATTAATCAACTTCAAAACAACTCAATAATCCACAAAACAAAGAATGAACTACTGAAAAATAATCCTACATGCTCTAGAGATCACTTTCATGTTAAGAAATTGGAAGCAACAAGAAGAAAGTTCAAAGCTTAATAATCATAACTAACCTTAATCCTAAAGAAAAAAAAGAAATAAATAGTTTTTAGAGACCTAAACCAAGTCTAATTTCCAAGTACATTGTTTCCCTTTTAAAAGATTGAAAACCCCCGAAATAAAAGTGAATTTTTGAGTTTGGACAAATTAGGAGCGATTTTGTAGCGTATGGGATCATTGCACGCATGACAGGCATCTCGAGGTCATGATGACTATTTATTCTTTCCCTAGTCAGGCATCACATGCTCACGATGGGCATCATATATGTGATAATGGTAGCACCTCTCTTCTTCTCTATAATCAAACTGAGCCAAGCTAAATATTGAGGAGTTTGGGCTTGGTTCATTTAAAACTGTCATAGGCTTGAACTTGGCTCAAGCTCAATTCAATCTTTAATATTTAAGCTCGAGCTTAGCTCGTTTCAAAATTAGTAAGCTCACTAGCAGCTCATAAATAGCTCGTTTATTATGCTTAATGAGCTTAGCTCAAGTTTGGCTCGTTAATTGATAATGATAAAAACTCAAGTTCGGCTCGTTAACTAATAATGACAAAAGCTTGAGTTCAAACTCGAGCTCGACAACAAAATATAACATAAATGAGCATTAAACAAACATGTTTGCGAGCTTTTAAACAAAAATGTTCGTAAGCTTCTAAATGAACACGTTCATGAGCTTTTAAATGAACACATTTGCGAACTCTTAAATGAACACATTTGCGAACTCTTAAATGAACACATTTTGTGAACTCTTAAATAAACACATTCGTGAACTCTTAAACAACCACGTTTATGAGCTAACGAACCAAACAACATTAAGTTAGAACTCGAGCTCAATAAGGTTTTCAAGCTTGGATTTGAACTCGAGCTTGTCTAAGATTAATAAACAATTCCAAACAAGTTTATTTTTGAACCAAGACCTGAATATCTCACGAATAACTTGGTTTATTTACAGCCTTAGTAATGGATATCACTTACATGTGACACTCTTCACTTGTAAGTGATAACTATCTTTAATTGCTCATTTGAACTTCAAATCATTTCCAATAATCATTTCCACTCCAAAACCACATTTTTCACTCATTTCTCCCCTTTAACCTAAAAACACAAAAATAATATATAAGTATGAAAATCAAACCAAAAAGCAATATCAATCACACAATTAAAACACTAAAACATTACATAATAATATCACAAATATGGACACATAATAGATATCATGAATAAATAGTAATTTTCTCTCAAAAATATTATCCATATTTTTATTTGTATATTAGTTTGAATTATAAATATTATATATTTATGAAGATTTCATATAAACATTTTCTATATTTTATTATGTGTAAATATATTAAACTAAGCTTAACCCATGCGTTGCATGGTTATAAACATTTTATCTAATTAATAAATAATTAAAATGTGATTTAAATAAATAAAATAAAAAATGATACATTAAGTACATGATTTTTTTATTATAAGTAAATCAATATAAATGTACATTGTAAATAAAAACATATTTGTATGTAATATTAATTTTTATTTTACTTATATTCCTATTTTTGTCACATATAAGAATTTTGAAGCCATTCATTAATAATTTTTATTTGAATTGTTAGAAAATAAATAAAAATTTATTGATTATTAGACAATTGAATAGAAGTATGAAAGATGATTCGTAAGTTAATTATAATGAAAAATTATAAATAAGTTTATATTTTAGACGCATGAAAAAAGAAAATTGAAAATTATAGTAAATATTTTTCATGTAATTTTAATATTTGCACCGTAAAAATTTGAAAAATTCTCTATATATATAGTATAATTAAAAATTATAAAAAATATTTTTTAATTGATTATTGTTACTTTGTTTATTTTGATTAACTTGTGCGTTGCATGGTTGTATATATAACCAAGTCTGACAAACAAATAACAAAAATATAATTTAAATAAAGAAAATAAAAAATCTAACCCGTGCTAATAAATTGAAAAGAACTCTCAATGACTTGAAAAATACTCCTAAAAGAAGTGATAGGATATGGCAAATCAAATTACATTTGCAAATTTCTCATTTTAGAAACATGTTCCGAACATATTACCTTTCTCTAAACTTGCATTATATTTAGAAGTCTAATCTATCCATTTCAGAAAAGTCCACTCAAATATGAAAAGTGTTAACTAAGAATAAAAAAATTATTTATTAATTGACATTCAAAAAACAACGCTTATAATCTATTAATCTTATAATCGCATGCCATCTGTTTAATAAATATCTTATTTAAACATATTAATTCATCAATTTGGCATATCATGCTTCCGAACACGAAGTAAAGTTTCTTATTAGGGATATATTAAGTGACATGATATTGTAGATCATAAGTAAATAAATTCAAATGTATACTATAAATTTTGAAAAACTTCTTTGTATACAACATTGGTTGTCGTGTTAGTTGTGTTCCCATTCTTGTCACAAATAAGGATCTTCAAGCCACTCCTACTTTTAGCTCTTGAAATAGAAACATAAAGTTGACCATGACTAAAAACAGGTCTCGGTAGATACAATCCAACTTGTAATAAAGATTGCCCTTGACTTTTGTTGATTGTCATAGCAAAACATACTAATAGCGGAAACTGTTGCCTTTGAAAGTTGAACGACAATCGACTATTAGATGTACTTAACAACAATCACGGAATGAATTCTTTCTCGCCAATATTATTCCCTGAGATTATTTTGCCTTCAACAATTTGATTTCCCAAGTTAGTTATTTGCAATCTCGTGCCATTACATAATCCATTAGATTGATAAATGTTCCTTAGTAGCATCACTGGAACACCAATTTTTAATTTCAACTTGTGGTTAGGTAGCCCAGAACACCTGATACTATTCAAGAAATCAGGAGTGTATACCTCATCATTGATCTCTAATAGTGAATCAAACTTATAAATGTTGGATTAGTTAAAAGTTCAATCTAATCCAACGTCTGTATATGGGATAACCAAAGAGAGTCATTTGGATATCAGTATTACCACTATTTGAACAAAAGGTGTTTGTTCAAAGTATGCTATCTTTCAAAAGAAATAGTCTCTTCTATAAAAAGATAGTGAGAGCAAGATAGAGCTTAATGAAATTCAAATATACTCAAGCAGACACGAATCAACTGACAAAACCCAAATATGTTATTAATATAGATGAAGTAACAATAAGACTTTATGAAACACAAGAGCTTTATAAGTCAAGTAAGATTCGATTTGTTCCCAAGAGATATATATCTCTTACAAGTGAACAAAATGGTTGTATTGTTCATAGAGGATAATGAGCCTACTACTTATGAAGAGATTCTAAAAAGTTCAGAATATGACCAATGACTATAAGTTATGAGTTGAATATGGATTCCATGTCTGTAAACCAAGTGAGGACTTTGGTTAACCCACCTAATGGGACAAAGCCCCATTAGGTGCAAATAGGTTTTTAAGAAGACTGACATAGAAGGTAATGCAGTTGTCTATAAGGCTAGAGTTGGTAGTTAAAAGACAATATTAAAGACAAATATTAGCTTTGATAAGACTTTTTACTCCATATACTATGCTTAAATCTATCATGTAACTCCTAGCCATTGCTACTTATTGTGATGAGATTTTGCAAATAAATAAGATTGAGTATATGTTTGGACCTTTTGATGAGATCATGATTCCTAAAACATACAATGGCTAAAACAAACAATGGCTCTATTGTTGTTCCAATCATATTGGATTTACAATACTAGAAATCACTTCTGACTTTATGATGAATTCCCATATCCAAACTGCTTCCTCAGCTACCTTGGAAGCTTTAATGTACTTTCAGTTGTGTAATTCGCAACCATCACTTGTTTGGAACTCTTCCAATCGACTGCACAATCATTTAATGCGAATACATAGCATGACTAGGATTTTGAGTTATCCCTATTGAATTGGATGCTGGCATCCATAATCCTGCTTACCTTAAGCTTACTATCTCCTTAAACCAAGCATCATCCTTATACTTCTCAAGTATTTAAGGATGTCCTTGATAATCACCCATAAAACCTTTACGGGATCATATTAATATCCACTTATAACACTCAAATCTTAATATCCATTGAGCCTAGTACATAGCATAACACAAAGTTCTTCCAATAGCCAAAACTCATGGAGCGTCACTCGTGCTCGTCCATTTATCTTATGCCTTTGGACATAAAGGCTTAGAGAGAATAATCCTATTGATCATAGGAATATCTCATGGACTATTTCATGCTAACCACTTTAGCCTCTTAGCTATGTAAACTAAGAAAGATTATGTAATCTCTTAGATCTATCTTTATAGATCTTAATCTCCTTCTAGTAAGTTACTTTTAACATCTTCCTTGGAGAAATATTTTAAAGTAATAAATTGACTAACTTAATAAGAACACTATGACACTCCAACTAACCTTCTTGAAAACACAAGATTCATCCATATATTATGAGAAAAACAAATTCTTTGATTACCTCATCAATTTGGATGTTTAAACTCCCGGATGTTTGCATCAATCCATCCGGATTTTGCAACTTGCATCATATTTTGTCATTGTTAGATATGAATCTCTTAGGTTATGTTATGTCGATATCTTAAGTCAAATTGCTATAATGAAACCTGTCTTCATATCCATTGGCAAAATCTCATCACAATAAGTAGATATGCAAGCAGTCATTTCAAAGACAGTGAACTCCATTATCACTTGACATTTAAGGAGATCCTAGCCGTTACATATGGAATCAAAAAATTTGAGTTTCATCTGATTGGTCATCATTTTACGGTTGTCATGGATTGTTCATCCTTTCCACGTATGCTAAATTTCAGACAAAAAACTATTCCGCATCCACAATTGCTGAGATGGAAAGAATGGTTCTGTAGATACAGTTTTAAAGTTCAGCTTATAAAAGGGGATAAGAACCTCATCCCTGACTTTCTATCCAGACCTCCAAACTCACATGATGGATTTAAGCATAGTATATGGAGTAAAAAGTCTTGTCAAAGCCAACATTTGTCTTTAACGATATTTTTTAACTACCAACTTTAGCTTTATAAGCAACTGCATTACCTTCCATGTCAGTCTTCTTAAAGACCCATTTGCACCCAATGAGGCTTTATCCCATTAGGTGGATCAACCAAAGTCCTTACTTGGTTTACAGACATGGAATCTGTATTTGACTTATGGCTTATAGTCAATAGTCATATTTTGAACTTTTCAGAATCTCTTCATAAGTAGTAGGCTTATTATCCTCTATGAACAATACGACCATTTTGTTCACTTATAAGAGATCTATATCTCTTGGGAACAACTCGTATCCTACTTTACTTATAAAGCTCTTGTGTTTCATAAAGTCTTACTGTTACTTCATCCATATGAATAACATATTTAGGCTTTGTAAATTGATTTGTGTCTGCTTGAGTATATTTGAACTTCATTAAGTTCAATCTTGCTCCTACTATCTTCTTATAGAAGAGACTTTTTCTTTTGAAAGATAACATACTTTAAGCAAACGCCTTTTGTTCAAATAGTGGTAAAACGAATATCCAAATGACTCTCATTGGTTATCCCATATACAGACGTTGGATTAGATTGAGTTTTTAACTAATCCAACATTATCTACTTCTCTTAAGTAGGATAATCCTAAACTTTCATTTATGAAAGAAAGGCGTTATGTTGTTTCATATCTTATATGAAATAACATCAACTGACTGATAAGGTATCATATTTATCACATAAACATAATCTCATGTGCATGACCATAAAAGGAACTTTAAGGAATTTTAAAAGCTTATTATGTACCTCACCATATCTAACAAGGTTCAGCTACTCCTTTTAGCCACATCATTATGTTATGACATATAAGATATGGTTCATTCAGATAAAATCTTATTATCTCTTATATGACATTGAAACATTTAGCTTAAGTATTATTTCACTTTGATTTAATCTAAGTGTCTTAATACTTTTACTGAATTGTTCCTCTACTTCATTTTTGAATTCTTTGAATATTTTAAAGGTTTCAAGTTTATATCTCACCATATACAAATACCCGAATTGTGAGCGATCATAATTAAGGTAATGAAGTAGACAAAACCATTTATGGCATGCATGAA
>CATIWF010149211.1:0-24433 GCA_949630135.1 Balakata baccata | reverse complement strand
AAAATCTAATTATGTAAATGCCTGCCAAAGACTTCTTCGGTTATCAAGGACATATAATTTGCAGTCATGTGTATGATAACTTTGATAGTCCTCCGTTCTTTACCACTTATTTCTCCACATCTTATAGAAAATCTGGATTGGAGTTATTCATTTCCGAGAATACTCTTTATTTTATTCTTTATTATATTATAAAAAATATATTCTCTATTTTAGTTTGTCTTAAAAATTATATACACTCTAATAATATTTTTTATCTCATTTCTTATTTTAATTTTTTGCTAATAAAACTATTTAAAAAATGAAGACATAGAATAAAAGACAAAAAAAACAAAATTGAAAGAGAACTAATAAAATATTACTAAGAATCTCCTTGTGTCTTTTAAATATGTAAATTTTAGAAAGTGAAATAAAGAAAAATATAGAAAGACTGTTATATCTTATATGACATAAACTCTTCAAATAGAGAAATTATTGAAAATACTCTAAATATAGTATAAATTTTATAATATTACATACATTTTAAAAAATTATTTGCCTTTATTTATGTTTAATAGTGGAATCAAAATCTTAAGTCTGATTACATCATTTAATTGTCTCTTTTTTCCGAATTAGCAAATATTAAAAATAATATAAAATTTATATTATTATATATATTACAAAAAGTTAAAGATGTAATTATCCAACCACAACATTTCAACTAAACGTGGCTCTGTCATTGTATATGTATGATCAAAATTTAATAAATAAAAATGAAATTAATTAATGTTAACCCTTTACCTAATGTTTGCAGAATTATGTTTTTAAAGCAGTGTTATGTAGGAATGATGATTACTTCCATGGATGAAAAAAGGGATTTTATCCTCTTCTTTATTTTTCTTTCCAAGTAGGCTGGTGGGTACCTTCAACCCATCACATATCCACTTTCTTGGATCTGTAATTTTAATTCATTTTTGCTTATTGCATTCAGATTTAAGACATTGATTTTAATTAGGGTTTCAAAAGGTTTCTCTTTTCCTTTTTTCTATGATTTTCTAGGAAGCCAATCACTGTCTTACAATTTGATGAACGAGAAAAGTTTGTGCTTTTTACTTAAATGAGTATAAATAAATAAATATTTTCCTTTTTATGTTGAATGAAAAAATATTTTTCTATATGTGTTGTTTTTTGACAGATGGGACGGAATGAGAGGATAATGCTAAATAATTGCTAGTTAGAATAGCGATTTAGGTGAATAGTATCATGGCCATTGTAAGTGGCGTTGATACATAAATTTTATATTTTTTGTTATTGATATTCGCAAGAATTTAGTTTCAAATTCAACAAACATGGTTTCAAAATAGTTTTTGAGTCAGATAAAGTTGTGTTGTCAAAGAGTAGAATGTATATGAGCGGAAAATATGCTATTAATGGGTCTTTTAAGCTCAATGCAATTGTTGTTAAACATAATAATGAAAATATATCTTTTGCTTGAATCTTTCATTTTATGGCATGCTAAATTAGGACATATTAATTATAATACCTTAAGAAGATTAATTAATTTAGACCACATACCTAATTTCCTTATTGATTTAAAACATAGATGTAAAATTCGTGTTAAGCCAAAACTAACCAGATTATCTTTTTAAAATATTGAAAGAGAAACCGAACCACTTGATCTAATTAACAATGATGTATGTGATTTAAAATGTATTCAAATAAGAGGTGAAAACAAGCGGCTCAAATGATTTTTATTCAAGCAATTATAAGCATAAGATATCAAGTTGCAGTTATGCACTTTAAGGAATTTAAAAGAACAATGCATTACCGGAATCCATCACCACATTTCATGCCAATTCACTCCTTTTTGCATCTCTTCTGGCATTAGTTGCATTTTGTAACATCTTTCAGCCAAATTTTTGAGCGTTGTCCTCATCAACACTGCCCAGATGACATAATGCCAACATAATTTATTTCAGCTCTTCCCTGCCTGTGCTGCATCATCATCCTCTGCGTCTTTGCAGCTACCAGGCTGCTCTTGGGTTTCCTTATCAAGGGCCTCTAAGTTCGAAGTGTTTTCCTCAGCCGATGAAGAGTCATCTTCACCAGAAACCCCAAGGGTTTTAGTTAATGATTCTGAAAGCTGTGATTCTGACATAAAAGATAGAGCTGGTGATGAAGATTCAGTTCTGTTTAAATCAAATATTTTCTTTTCTTCCTCCCTCATCCACTGCCCATAAGCTTCAAAGTCGAATCCAGCCGAGTTTCTTCCTCCAAATACAGTATCCAGCTTATCCATATCAAAGACTTCTTCCATGATCTTTTGGCTCTGTGGGTCATTAGAATACACAAACCTCACTTTCTTGTATGTCTTGGGTTCAATGAAGGGCTTCACCATCTGCAACAAGAAAAGTTTTAACACATTAAATCACGATCTAAAAGGCTGACAGAAGGATGGCAATTTTGAACCATCTGTAGCAAAGTGCATGAGGTTGACAGAGCAGGATAGAAGTACAAAATTCTCAGTTCCCAGCTAATCCCAAAATTATTCCTTTTTCCTTAGTCTGATGCAATTCTTTCATCACCCAACAAGAAATTTAAGTAAATCATTCTTTGCTCAATTAAGCTACATAAATATATAAATTAAAGTTCTTTCCAACCAAGGAATTTCCATGCTCAACAGACCTACCCAAACTAGTTTAAGTGCAATCCGCACAATGAGGATCCAAAGAGCAGTGCAACATGCCAACATCATTATTTAAAATAAAAAAGACCAAAGCTCAAGATTAAATAACACATAAAACGGCAATTTTGTAATATACCGTCCAAAAGGACTCAAAAACTTTCGGCGGATTATAGAGGATAGCAAGGCCCAGCCTCTCAGGGTAATGATTCTGCAAGATATTAGCTGTTTCTCGAGCTGCTCTGACTGATATGCTACCCATTGTCCACTGCTGAAAATCAATTAGCCACACCATATGCTCCTGACCTGGATTCATTGTCATTATAGCATTTTCCATACAATAAACCAAATGTCTGATCTGTCCTCCAATTGCAGTTGTATTCTGGTACAGTAAAAAAAAAGGAAAAATAACAATAACAAAAATTTAATAAAGATTCAATTTGGGGCCATTTGAGATCATTGTCAAAACTTTTTATCTAAAAAAAGTAGATCACAAAATTTGAATATTGAAAATTTGCAGTTTGTTTGTTTCTTCTCTTAAAATCAAAAGCACATTTGATATCTTTTCATTTCTTTCCTGGTCCCCTCCATAATTGCACACAATTTTAAAAATACAGAGGTAAGGATGGTTGCAATGGCAGTAATGGTAGCAGTGATAAGGAATCAGCTTTGGTAGTGGGACGGTAGCTCTGATGGTAAAGGAGGAAACATAACCATCATTATGGTGGCGGCAGTAGTGGTTTTTAAGTAGCAGCAATAACAGCAAGAGGCAGTGCTCCCATGGTGGTGGGGAGCGGGGGTGGTGCAGTGAAGGTAAAGCTGGTAGAAGTGAAAGCAGCAGCAGGTGGTGGCAGCAATAAATTACCACAATTTCTGAAACTATTTTCTGAAAGCTGTGGTAACTTGTTCTGGTGTCTTTTAATCCATTTTCTTCTTTTTTTTTTCTTCAAACCCCGCAACAAATAAATGCATTGCCTTACTTCTTTTCAGTTTTTCTAAACCAAATAAAAATGTAAACAATTTTGACCAGTCCATAAATCTTTCAATGTCAATGTATACCTGGAAACCAGGTCTCATGACAAGAACAGTTCTTCCCTGCTTATCAAAATAATTAGTTTTGTACACTTTTCCTGTCTGAGCTTCTTTGGAAACATCATCCTGCAATCGAACATAAAAAATGTCAGCACAAAAGGCATGCAAGGAACTGTGACATCCATGGATCAACCAGTGAGAACAGCTTAGGTTAGTTTGGATATTGGAACATCTATTATAATTGTTTTATCTTCCAAAAAAGGTTTTTTTTTTCATCTGCAATAAACTTTCAAAAAAAACACAACAACGAGGTCACAACTACCAAGTTATAGATTCATAGCACATTGCTTTATACTGAAATACAACTTTAAGCCCCCTATGTAACTTATAGTACTATGATCTTCCTCAGGAAGTTGTGATTAGCATTTTTTTTTCTATATTTGTGTAAATTTAGTTTGTGAGGTGTATCTTAACTGATTCCAAAACTTAAGCTGATTCCAAAGTTTAAACATCATTCCTTAGGAGATAAAAGTGAGAAATAAAATCAAAACTTGACGAGTATTCCAGCATAATGCTTGGAGAGTACCATTCATCTTAAAGATCAAATCTTTAGGATCAACCAATTCAATCAGGGTAAATGTTATTCCTAAAGTGATTCCTATTTGTTCCCTTTTCTGCTCTTTGGTGATCAAGCCCCCCAAAATATTCAAAAGTAATGAAAAATTAATTGAAGGCAACACATACATACCCATCTGATTTTCTCAGGCCTGATTTCCAGCCTCCACTTCAGGGAATTTTTCAACATTTTTGCTGCCTTCTTTACATTCCAGTTTCTTGCTCTAAGATACCTGGATACTGATGCATCTGAACAAAGTCCTGGGAGCTTATCAGCAACAGGTCCCGACATCTTCCTAACATCATTGATCTGAAGATACTGGAATCCAATTAGTTCATTTCTTAACTATTCAAATTAATAACTGTCATTTGACCCCCTAAGAGCTCCTAGACAGACTACATTTCCCGAATTTACCCCAATTGTTAAAGAATCTAATACATCAAACTATTTGTTTTTCATTCCTAACAAGCCTAGGATCAAACAAATTGAATAAAAATAAAATTAACCAATATCATTTGAATCTTCTGGTAGCAGAGAAATATGGAAAGAGCATTGAATCAATACTCAGAGAGATACTTCAAATAGTAAGATAAGCCTGAATCCGATCAAATGATGGTCATACAAAACATTGATGAACATATGACTAGATCATACATGAAGACTTATCAAAGGACAGCACTTGAAACCATATAGAATAAGCAAACTTGTGCCAGAAGTAGTTTAAAATTTTGACAGATATACGAAATTTGAATTCATGTACTGAGTTTATGCATTAAGATCCGTGATGATACAAAATACAAGTCCACTACACATCATAATAATGAATTGTATACCCTAAACTATCAAAGCAGTTAACATCACAAACATAAATGTAATGGTGGAACAAATTAACACGACCTTAAGCAAATTTAAGCCTTCTGGCTTGAATAAAGACATCAAACACAATATATGAAAAATGATAATGAATTATTAAAGTTATGGTTAAATCATACCTTAGCCTTTTGCTCTTCAGGTGATATGGATTTTTCTGTAACACTTCCTCTAAACTTTTTGGACATCTTTGCAAAATAATATTGCAGGGCTGAAACCAATTTTGCTGAATCAATTAGCAAGTGTCAACCATATGTCCAATGGCACACGAAAAATGATAAATTTGAAGGCAAAGGATTATGATGGTTGTATATGGACATAAAATTCAAATTGTGGTTTGCTAACAAAATTAGGAGATAAAATGGATAAAAATTAATTCCAGTTACCCCAAAAAAGAAAAAAAAAACTGAAGAAATTAATTATTAAACAACTTGACTATGAGTTATATTGCTCAGTATCATGATTGGAACAAGTCTAAGCAGCTTTATCGTTCGGATAATAAGAGCAAGAATAAGATGTCCTCTCCATACAAGAATTGCCTGAAAATCATATAATTAATTAACTATAATTCTGACATCATATTGTCAATAGTCGACATCACTGACACTAGAACTCTCGTTCACTAAGAGAAAATCAACAAAGGAAACATCACCGTAGGAATTAGAATTAGAGAAAATTAGTTGTTATAACTAAAAGAAAGTGGCATTGTATTCCATTGAAGGCATCTGTTAGAAAAAAAAAACCTAATTTTATTTCATTATAAGCTATAGCACGCAAGCATATTTACTTAAGCTAAGCCAATAAAATTCAACTACAAATTCATCGATCTTATCAATCAAACATAAAAAACCAATGGAAATCCAAAATTAACGATTATCCACTATCCATTAACACTTAAAATTCCCCGTTTTCATCCAAAAAAAAATTAAAATTTAATTAAGAAAAAATATTTTTGATAAATAAGTAAATAACTTACCTTGTAACTTTCAAGAAGAGGCCATTCAAGAAATGTGAAACAGAGATCGCAGCCTTAACTGATAATCGAATTTGTTGGATATGGAAACTAACCCCAAACAGAGACGAAAGTCGATATTGTGTATTGGATGGCGCGTAGTGATTTATCCGATTTTTTTACTTTTAATTTAATTTATTTTTCATTTCTGGAAGAGAACAGGAAGGTGAGTAACGTCTTGACTGGCAGTTGGTGCCACCTGGCAGTGTGGGTCCCAATTTTGTCGTTAAAGATTCTTGAACGGTTTCTTATGGTCAGTTTTTGGGCTTTTTCGGCTCATAGATTAGATTTTCATGGCCCAGTTTTGGTGGAACAACTCACCCTCTTACCTAACAGCCAAAAATAATTTTTTTCCCCCTTCAATTTTTGAATTTTATATTTTATTTTAAAAAAATATTCACAGATTTTAACAATAAATATTTATTTTTATAAATATATTTTCTACATATATATAGTGACTTCTATAAGAAAATATATATTTTATTTATTATAATTATGATTGTTCTCTACTACTATCTATCACTATCCATTACGTGTTCTGTAAAATAATAAATATTACATGAGATATATAATATGCAAATTTTAGAAATTATGATGTACAAATATTTTTTTTTAATAATCTCAATGTTGTAAAATATATATTAAACGAAATTATTTAATTGATAAAGTATCAATCATTAAATCAATCATGGTTTTCTCATTTTTCTTATGCAACTTTAATAATTTACTGATCCATAAATCAGACCAATAAAGCTTCTCAGATTGAGATTTCAAGTCCAGCACGTAAAGAGAAATTTAGAAAAAAATTATTGAATAGCTTTTGAGAACGCACTAGAATATATATATATATATATATATATATATTAGAGTCGACAAAATTTGATATGAGATAATAACATGATATGAATTTAATTAATTAATTTAACACATTTGATAAATGTATTAGATTTGAATTGAACTTCTTGATGTAAATACAACATGATTATAGTACGTTTAATATTTAAAATTATATTTTTAGTAGTTTTTAGACAATAAATTTATTATAAAATATAAATTATATATATCATTATAATTTATAATTATATATAATTTTTTAATAATCACATAATATATGCTATGTTTAAAGATATTAAAACAATAAAAAGTTTAAAATAATATTATTTTATGGGTGAATTACTAATATACCCTTCAAATTTTGTTGAATACACTAATTAATCTTTTCATTTTTTGAAATATATTATAAAATCTCTCAAATTTGGTTCAATAACTAAAGTGAGCCTATATTACTTTTAAATTTAATATTGCATTAATTAATTAGAATATTCTGTTAGTTAACTGAAAAAATATCAAATATATCTTTCTTTATTTTTTGATAAAAAAAGTACAATATTAAAAAAGAATAATAAATATGACATTTTTGGTATCAGCTAATAACACTATTTTTTTTTTGTTATTTTTAGTATTTTTTAAGAGAAAAAAATGATAAATTTGACATTTTGTTAATATGTAATAGAAAAAACTAATGAAAATATTATAAAGTGTATTAAATTAAAATTGAGAGATTTTATAATATATTTCTAAAAATAAAAAGACCAACTAGTCTATTCAACAAAATCTCAGAGAGTTATAGTAATTTACCCTATTATTATTATTAAGGGATTTTTTGGGTATATATGTATTTTAATATCCAATAGAGTGTTAATGAGTTGTTATGAAATTATTTTAGTTAACTAGATATTTCGAGCTTAAGCATTTGATATACAACTATTTTAAATACTCTTAAAGAATTATTTTGCCATATTTTTTTTTTGAAAATAAAAATAATTTTATTGATTCAAATTTCAAATTAGTAATATATAGATGAAAATACAAATGTAAATCCACTAAAATCATAAAGAATGAAACATGAGTTAATTTCATCAAAAATCATTATATTTTCGATAATTTATGCAAAAATAATTTTTTAATTTTTTTCTATAAAAATAATTAAACTTTATTTTTTCCATAAAAATTATTTTCACTAATTCTCTCGTCAAATTGCTGATATAAATACGCCAAAATTTTTTAAATTTGCTAATGTGACATTCATATGCATAATAACACAGTATTATATGTCATCATTCAAGTACCATGTCATTATCCATATCAGCAATTCAATAAAAAAAATATAGTATAAAGTGATTTTTATAAAAAAAAATATTTAATTATTTTTATGAAAAAAATTAAAAATTATTTTTATATAAATTATCAAAAATATAATTACCGTAAAATTAACGTGATGAAACAGTAAAATTTTTTACAACATCTATTACATTTCACCAAGCTTTATTAGGCTTTTTCCGAATCATAAAGCCCATAAAATATAGCTTATAGCCTTCTACTTCATTATCTGCTGGTGCTGATCCACTGGAATATATCTATAGTTGGGCTCATCTAACGTATTTAATTGATAAGCTAAATTCGTAGATCTACGGTACTTGTCTCTCCACGTGCCCGATTACAGTATATACTTATAAATAACCTATATTCCGTATCGTCTCTCCACGACCAGTTTCCACATCTCTCTCTGTGGGGTTTCTCTTTCCTTCTGAATTTCCAAAATTTCTCCATTTCTAGGGTTTTTTTCCCTCTCAATTTCAGACTTCCGTTCTCTAATTCGCTTCAAGCTCTACCTTTTTTATCAGGTGAATTATATTAAGTCTTACTTTGTAATCCCTTTTTGCTCCTCAATTTTATAGTTTCATAGTTGATTCTACTTGTTTTGTTTACTTTTTTCTTTATTTTTGCATATACTAGCTGATTTTTTTTTTGTGCGTCTAAACCCTAAACCACTATTAAGAAAGAGTTTTTAGTTATATTTGGTTTTTGAAGTCACAAAGTGATTTCGTGTGTCGAACTTTTGTGTGTGTGTGTGTGTCACTCTCTCCCTCTCTCGCTCTCTTTCTTTTTTTTCCTTAAAAGTATCAAAATTTTAAGCTTTATTTTGTTTATACGCGAATTCTATAATGAACTACATGGAACAGTGAGCTTTTGGTCCAGGTGGACTTTAATTTGCTTGTAACTCTTAGCTAATATTTTCTGAATTATTTTGTATATTGGTCATGATGGTTTTTCTTATGGTTGTGAACATAGTACATTTATGAAAGTTGAGCAATATTTCCTATGGGCGTGAACATAGTAAAAATGTGCTTTGTTCCTTCATTAATAGCTATGGATATAAGCAATTAAATAATGTGTCCTTTTTCTTCTGTCTCAATTGTAGGGATTGTTGCAGGATATGTGAAAACTTGTAAAGCAGCAGGATGAGCAATGAAGTTTTTGATGCGCAGATATTAGCTGAGAAGTTGTCAAAACTTAACAATTCACAACAGAGCATTGAATGTATCCTTCATCTTTAAACCCATGTTCACACAGTTCTTCTCAGTCACAAGAAATTTTTAATGGATTATCAAAAGTTAACTGTAGACTGGTCTGCCAAAGTGTAAATAGAGTACTATTTAGGGAAGTGGCCCTGGTGGCAATGGCATGCATCTAGACAAGAACTATTTCTTACATGACATGATTGCATTTGTGAATTAGGTTTCCTTATCTTATTCATGTTGTACATGATTAGTCCGTTTCTCAAACTTCAAAATTTGATAGAAGATATTTACAATCTATTGAAGTTTGATAACTTTTCCTATTTTCTATAAGGTTACTTTCTCTCTTTTCTATTTATCTTGTGCCTTGTTCCCCTTATAACTTCTGTATTTGATGGAGAGGAATTTTGCTATATTAACAAATAACAATTTCATTCCACTTTCAGTAGGAATATATTTTTTTTGGGGTGTCTTTAATCTTTACGGGCTTGTGTGTCTAGGGCTTTTGAAAGGGGCTGCATAGTAGACATATACATACAGTTAGAAAGTATTGCTTTGCTAATCTTTACCTGCTTTTCTGTTGTTTCATCTGTATATCTTCCTTTCTTATTCATCACTTATTAATATTGTTTCTTTTTTAAAGAAAGTTGCTTTTCTAGAGATGTGAGCAAGGTATATCTTATCTGTGAAGTGTCAAAGCCTTCCTCTACCTGTCTTATTAGATCAGCTAACAGGGATGTATTTAATAAATGCTAAGTGGAGTTACTTTTGTCTTGGCGGCATGCTGTTTTAGCAGGGGGCATGCTGCATAACTTGTTTCTGTGATGCATTGCTGTTGAGTAATGGATGAATAGATGCCATCATAGCGATCAAGCAAGGATACAGTTTTTTTATTGGGTTATTGAATGAACATATTAGGATGATACATAGTATGATAGAATAAACACAAAGTAGTATTTGTAATGAGAAAAGAATTGATACCACAAATTTTTGTATTTACTTTTGCTATTACCTTGTAATCTCTGTACTGACGCCATGGTTTTTGTTTTTTTTTAATCTATTGGTTTTTCATTAACGTGCATTGCATGTGATTATTAGATATTGGACTTTTCATTAATCACCATTTGGTTTTTTTATATATATATATATTATTAATTTGTTTCGTTTTATTATGATATTTTATTCATAGTGAATTATACGAGTGCATGTTTATCTCAAATTCTATCAAATTACTAATTTGTCCATTATTAAGAGTCATATATATAAAATAAAGATAATAAGTATTTTATGGTCATTTTGTCTGTCTTCTTATTTCCACTTTTGTATATACTAGTTTTTCATTAACATGTCTTGCACGTGATTATTAGATATTAGACTCGTCGTTAATTACTATTTGGTTTTTTATATAATTTTTTTTGTCTTTTTATTAATTTGTTTTGTCCTATTTGGAATGTTAATTAACTAATTAATGCTTGAGTTAAATATAGAGTTATAATGCCACAAAAATGTTAATAAGCTAATTCCATTTCAATATTAATAGAACTTTTGTTCATAGATAAAGTCCTAGTGCTACTAATATTTGGGATGAGGGTGCAAGTTTGTTTCAAATATTAAAAGTCATATATAAAATAGAGACATTGCATGTGATTATTAAATATTGGACTCGTCATTAATCACCATTTGGTTTATATATATTGTTAATTTGTTTCATCTTATTATGATGTTTTATTCATAGTGAATCATAAGAGTGCATGTTTATATCAAATTTTATCAAATTACTAATTTGTCCATTATTAAGAATCATATATAAAATATAAGTAGTAAATACTTTATGATCATTTTGCTTGTCTCATCTATTCCCACTTTTATATATGTTATCATTTTATTAAGATTTGAGCCAATTATTAACGTGTGTTACACGTGATTATTAGATATTGGACTTTTGTTATAACTCATACGAATATCACTAATTTGTCTATTATTAAGAGTCATATATAAAATAAAGGTAGTAAGTACTTTACAGTCATTTTGCTCGTTTTCCCAAATTACTAGTTTGTCTATTATTAAGAGTCATATATAAAATAGAGGTAGTAAATACTTTACGGTCATTTTTTCTATCTCCCTTATTCCAATCATCCACTTGTGATGCACGCAATTTTTAATAATTGAACTTATCATTATTAAATAAATAATAATAACCTTGCCCAACAGATTAATTTTAGTTATTTTAATTATCATGTAATTAAGTCACATTTGATTTAAATACTAATGGTTGTTAATTATATTTGATTCTTATGTTTTATATAAAAGTAAATTGCATTATACAATGCATGTAAATTTTAAAAACTTAACTCATTATGCATATGATTAAAATAAATTAATTAAGAAATTATAACTTCTCAAATAATTTATAAAAATTGTATTCTTTATTTTGAAATTCATATTATACATTACGTGCATAGTTGTAATTTAGTTAAAACTTACTATTATATAAATTCAATATGTTAGTGAAAACCATTATTGTTGTACTTTGAATGACAATATGTTATTGTTATTTTTTATCTTATTGTGCCTTCCTAATAATTTTTTTATTAAATTATTTATCCTTTTTTTAATATTGGTTATCTAATTATTTTATATATAAAATGTCGTTACCTAGTCCTAATTGAATTGGACTTCTAATTAATGAATTGTTAATGTTATTCACTAATAAATTAAATTATTAAATTACAAAATTAACCCAATTAACTAATACCATTAGGTTGACTTTTTAGTAAATTCGCATGCCCTCCCTATTCTCACTTTTATATATATATTATGAGTGTCTGATCAAAGTTTCTTTTAGTATGCAACTTGCATCTTCTTGAAACTAGTTTGTTCATTACTTTTTGTTGGGGATGTCATGATTATTGTGAATGTTATAGACTATCACAAACAATGATACTCATGCTAAATCTTAGCCGTGTAATCATGAATGAAACATATCTACGAAAGTGTATGACCTGGTTATCTAGTTGCATCACTGATACATAGTTATTGTTTGTGTGTATTAACATATTCTGAAAAGGGAGTGATTGGTCAATTATATATGCATTTCTTTAACTATTGAATTAGCATTATCACGCTGGTGTATTTTGCATCGGAAGAAAGCAAGACAGATTGTTGAAATATGGGATAAATTGTTCAATTCATCCCAGAGAGAGCAACGTATCTCTTTTCTGTATTTAGCTAATGATATCTTGCAAAATAGCAGGCGAAAGGGTAGTGAGTTTGTGAATGAATTCTGGAAAGTTCTTCCTGCAACTCTTAAACAGGTCTATGAAAATGGTGATGAAAATGGGAAGAAAGCTGTAACAAGATTGGTAAGTTCATAGTTGCTTAATGGATTTCCTTGTCTTTCCTTTATCCTTTTTTTTTTTCCTGTTATGTTTTCTTGTGAATAGGAATATGCCCTTCTGAAGAATGATTAGTTAGCAGTGCTCGATAAAATTTTGCTGTTTAGTGCCTAATAATTTGGTTACAAGTGTAGTTATTTACAGGATGTCATGTCAAGTCAGTGTTGGGAAATAATCAGTGTGAATGATTGGGTCGAGAACATATGTTTAATGTCACATATGTATTCTCTCTGTGTATATGTTCCTCTCTTTTGAAAAATGTTCTCTGGTTTTTATCTTTTTTCTAATAACCAATTTCTATAGTTAGCCTTGAAGATTTGGGATAATTGCTAAAAGTAAACTGAACTTTTAAGGTTGTATCAAAATTAAATTGTATTTTCTATTTTTTCATTTAAATATACAAACTTTAAAAACTTTATCAATTTATGAATTTCGGCAAAACTCTGCTAATATGACATAAAATTTCGATTAGATTAAAAATGTTGTGCTAATTAGAAAGTTGACTAGGAAGCTGAGTTGTCTTAGAAATTTTAAAATGCCATTATTTTTGTTTTTCCTAAAATTTTAAAACTTAAATCTTTCCGGTGAAACTCTACTTATAATAAAATTTTTGTTTCACCTTACTCTATTGACTAGATAACTCTTAAGCAAGACAGCTACAATGTATTATTTTTTAAATTTAAAGACATATTTAGATTTTAAAATTTTGGGAAAAACAAAAACAATGAGATTTTAAAGTTTTTAAGATGACTTAGCTTCATAGTCAGCACAACCATTTTAATTTGGCCGAAATTTTATGACATGTCAACACAGTTTCGCTAGAATTCACAAATTGATAAAATTTTAAAAATTTGTGTACTTAAATGAAAAAATTGAAAGTACAATTTAATTTTGATACAGTTTATTTTTTGCAATTATCCCCGAAGATTTTGGGGTCATAACACTTTGGTATCAGAGTGGTTATTTCTTATTCAACTTTTGTAGCAAGTAAAGTGCAGAGTCAACTAGGACTGTGCGGTGACATAGGATTATGTAGGAAGGTTCTATAAATGCATCAGTTTTCTGTCTCTGGAATTTCTTTTAAAGTGTCTTAATGAAAGGGAAAGTGCTGTCCCACTTCTAAGTTCATTTTTTCCATTTCTCATTTGACTGGTTATTCATTATTTCAGGTTGGAATATGGGAGGAAAGGAAAGTTTTTGGTTCTCGTGGACAGGGTCTTAAAGATGAAATGCTTGGTAAGAGTCCACCTCCTCAGTTAGTGAGCAATGGGAAGAGCTCAAATTCTATTAAGATAATAAAAAGGGATGCCAACTCAGTAAGAATTGTAAGTACTTATTTCATCTATAATCTTGTGTCTTCATTTCTTTTTGTTGTCTTCACATGTATTGTGATCTTGGGTGTATCTTTGCTTGGTCATCTTAAACTAGAAATTGGCTGTTGGAGGTCTACCAGAGAAGATTTTAACAGCATTTCAGTCAGTCATTGATGAGCATCTTAATGAAGAATCTGCTTTAAACAAGTGTAGTGCTGCTGTATCTCATGTGGGTAAAATTAGGGAAGAAATGGAAAGTGGTTCTTCTTTAGGTAAGAGTCATCTTTCCTTCAGAATGTAGCTTCTGATGTGAAATTCATGTAATTAGAGTCCTTAGGCACTTAGGAAGTTCGATGTCCAATGTTAGTTTTGACTTTTGAGCTGCTATGGTTGGTTTGGCTCTATCACTAGAATCTTTAATGCCACTTTTGTGTGTTTCTCCTTTGAATCTCTTTAGCAGTTTTTATATTAATTTGAGTGCCTCTAATATTGGATGAATGAATATTCATTGTCTAATAAATGTGTGTTTGGATTACTGTGGAACTGGTATTTCCAGATGCATTATCTTTAGTTTAGAAGATTTTGGAAATTATACATTTTATTTTTTTGCCTTCTGTTGATTCTATAACTAATTGGCGGTTTGTTATTCTAGTGCTTAAATTTTTCTATCATTCTAGCTGTCATGGTTAAATGATTTGTTAACTGTAAGATGACAACTCAGTATTCTTGTATGGTACAGTTGAGGCACAGGAAATGGATAATTTCTAATCAAAGTCACCTTTTTGAGCACTCTGATTTTCAGTAGAAGCTTTATAAAAATGTAATATGAAATTAATCAGAGTTCATATATATCTCTTTAAATATCTACCAAGCTATTTAGCATTGGGAACACGGTAAAGCAAATATCTCATGAGCTATTCTTCCACATGCTCTTCCATGGAGAGCATTTGTTTTCGAACATTTTGTTGATGATATCAGTTATCAAGTGATACATCAGACCTTGGAGTTCCAGCATAAAAGAAGAGGGTCCCATCGCCCATTGTGTGAACTTCCTAATCCTCATCCTTGTGAAACTCTAAGTTTAGACTACTGGGTTATCCTCGTAGGGACTGTTAATAGATGTTATTAAGTATTAAGTTTCTTTTAAATTCAAGTAAAGATAAATCCTAACTTCATTATCATATCAAGAAATGGAAGAGTCTTGGATATCGAGCAGTGATACTATTGGTTTTCTGCATGTGCACCATAATATGGATGTCAGATTGTCAATTATATAGAGAACTATTACTCTTGACTTGATGACAATTCTTCCATCTAATTAAGATTAAGGCCTTGTTGTGTTGTGCCTTAGTTTGATGCCATTAGTCTTATGTCCTTGAATTCTTATATTCATTTGCTATTTAATTATGGATTGCACACCCATTTTGGGCTCTTTGAGTTTGCTAATGCCACTTTGCTTTCAAAATGCTTTCATCTGCCTGTCTTTGATGCCAGTGTACCGTCTTGCAGAAATATTAGCATTCGCAAACTCTTACAATTTGCGAATGCCATATTAGCTTTCAAAATGCTTGCATCCACTTGAATCTGGGATGCCAGTGTACTGTCTTACAGAGATACAGAATTGTTATTTATCATTTTTCTTGAGATGTATATTCTTGTAATAAGGTGTTCATCATTTTGTGTTTTATTAGGAAATCAGCAAGTTACTACATTTCTGGACGATTTGCAAGCACAGGAAAATGTCCTCCAGCAGTGTGTTGAGAAACTTGAGAGTGCTGAGTCAACCAGGGCTATGTTGATTTCCCAGCTGAAAGAAGCAATTCAGGATCAAGTACATCTTGATTCAATTATGAACACTTTGAGATTTTATGGCATATTTTACTGCTAAGCTGACTATTTTAACCTTTTTCAGGAATCAAAGCAGGGCCTTTTTCGTGCTCAGTTACAAGTAAGATTTGCTATTTCCTTTTTCAAAATTATAGCACCATATGATAGGATATTGATGCTTTCAGTTTTGAAATAAAATCAAATTACAAAATCGGACAATAGAAGCATTGGTTTCAGTTTTTTTATTTCTAAGTTCTAATTTTTTATTTTGGTTTAAAAGCATGCAATTTTCAGTTAACCAACTTATGTATGTACATGGTTGTCTATTCATTGTAACCTTTTAAGATCTATTTAATTTATATATATAAAGTTAGAATGTCTGAATTTGGCTTTTTGTGTTTATTAATTAATCTTCTAATGACTCAGGCTTCCTTTTATATCTTGTAGTCCTAAATATATATATATATATATATATATATATATATATATATATATATATTCACTTTATTCGCTTTTCTTTTATTATGTATATCTAATAATTTAATATTTAAGTGTATAAATATATTTATACTAAGATTCAAGGGCTATAATTATGTCATTTTATTGAAAAATAAATTTATAATAAGTTCAAAAGTTTTTTAAAATATCTTCTGATCATATCATTGAAGTTCATTTGCACTGATTGATTTTCAGGAAAAAAATACTTGTATTATCTGCATGTCAATTCTTAATAAAATTCACAATTATTGCATTTTCCAATTCAATGCAGTTTATTTCTCAAATTATATAAATTACTCTTAATTTCTATGCAATTAATAATTATATGATAAGTTATGTAAATTATGTTGAATTGTTTAGCCTCATGCTAGGAAATGATTTTCAGTTCCATTAAGCACTACTGTAATTAGATGTATTTTAATATTTTTATTTTGAATGTTAATGATAGATTGTTTATGGGGAAAATGGATTATTTTATAGCTCTGGAAATTGATTTTGTGGGTTGATTTGAATGATTTATAATTTGCAAAAGAATGATGACTCTTTTTAAATGGTCAAAATATGAAATGACAGTTAATCTAACCATTAGAAACTGGTTAACTAATTTAATCGGTCAAATTTATGTTTCAGATTTTTCCTAAAACTGAACATAACGGTTTAGTTCAAAAAATTACTCAATGGACCTGTTTGCCATTCCATGAACACCCATACTATTTGATATATTTGATCATTTTGCAGGTTGCTTGGGATCAGATTGACCAAGCTGCCAGTATGAGAAATAGGTTGACATCTTCCACTGGTCTTGGCCTCTCAAATACCACTACCATTTCGATGACAGAAGCCACGAAGGTGGTAGAGCACAAACCTCCAATTCTGCCAAGCAGCACTCCACCTCAGCCTCCTCTTGCACAACCTGCGGTTTCTTTTGCACCAATGATAACTAGTGATGAGGAGAGCAAGAAAGCTGCAGCAGCAGCTGTTGCTGCTAAGCTTGCTGCTTCTACATCCTCTGCGCAGATGCTTACCTCTGTTCTTTCATCTCTTGTCGCTGAGGAAGCTGCCTCCAAGAACGGTGCTTTAAAATCAACTAGTTTTACTGCAGCTCTGCCCTTATTTTCCCTAGAAAAAAGACAAAAACTTGAGAAACCAATGCCAGTATCTGATGTTAGCAATGCTGATATGACCAACACATCTTATTTCAATCCTTTACAACAGCAACCAGGAACGGCTGTGCCTCTTGTACCATCTTCAAGCATGCAATCCATGTCCCAGTCTAGCCAGATACAAGCTTCATTTGGTGCATTACCGCCATTGCCACCTACTTCATCTTTGTCTCCAGCCAACCCACCATCAAATCAGTATGTCCAGTCTACTGGCGTGATGTCTGGGGCTATGCCTTATGGATATGGAGCTAATGCACTTCCACCGCCGCCACCACCACCACCACCCTTGCCTCCACATATTGCAATGGGACTGGCAAGGCCTGCTGCTCAGCCACCACAGCCGGCACAGTCTCAGCAACTGCAGCAGCAACAGCAGACATCTGCAACTGGAGGGTATTACAGACCACCAGGTATTGGATTCTATGGGCAAAATCATCAATCATCAACACCTCCAGTTCCTCGGCAGTGACTTCTCCTTTTGAAACTGGCTCAAATGGTTGTGGTTCAAGCAATTAGTGAACACAACAATAGCTCCAGTCAATGCCTTTCGAAAATCACAGAGGCTGGAGGTCCTTTTCTAAGCTTCGTGACCTTGTGTATATTAATAGAAAAATGGGTGCCTGTGTAGACTCTCTTTGAAGTCTCCGGACGCGTGTGGGCACCCAAACATCCTCTCCTCAGAGTTGAATCTATTGGACCACATATTTCTATTAGGTTGACTTTGGAGCTCAGCACATACGAAATCTTCCTAGGTTTCTGTATTTGAATCTAACTGTTCATATACCATAAGTAGTAATTATATTTTGCATACTGCCAGCATATTTATGAAAGCCTCATCACTAACGTGTAATTTTCTTTGCAATGTGAATACACCATCTTAGTTGGATATTCCTGCTCCATTTGCTGTAGCTAGAAACTGCCAGCTGTGATTTTGTTGCTGTAACAGAGGATGAGGAAGATGTTTTTTTTTTCCCAAAGACAATGCCTCCAGCATTGTAGGAAGGGATATAAGTGTGATTCAGCCATTCCATTTATTCTAGTGTTGCAGGAGACCATAACAGCCACAAAGACTAGTTAACCTCCAGCATTTGTGCCAGTTTACTCGCAGATAGAGGGCTTACTGGTCCAAATGATATTGCTATTGGCTCAGTGGCATTTTGTAGTTGATTACTTGATTGTAATGTTGCAGCATGTAGAAGTTTGCAGTGTTCCAGATGTCTGAACGTTCCTTGTTTTAAACATGCGCTGGAGTGTTTCGTTGGTATTCTTCTGTTTATATGGTTTTGAATTCCCACACTGGTGCTGCCGTATTAAGCAGTCTCCACCTTGAGGAAACTCTGTAATGCTTGAACCAACCTGAGACCAACAGAGGGCCGTGGCTACATCCTAATTCAATTATGTTTATTCCGACAAGAGATGATGTTAGTAAAGATGAGAAATTGCCATTTTTATCCATTCGATATAATTTGCTGAGCAGAATTCCCATTTGATTCTTTTGAAGGTTTGAAGTTTGATTACATCCAGGCGAGAATATTCTTTTGCCTTGCAGTCAACATAATCGACATCAACTTGGTAAATAATTCAAAAGAATAACTACTGAAGAGTTGACGGATTTCAGAGTTTGATTAACTCAGGCAAAATCATTAATTGTGTTATTTTTTGTTGTTGTTGACAATTGATGATAATCATAAGTGAAAAAGATCAGCCATTCAATCTTTCTCGTTCAGAATTTTCACTTATAGATTCATCTGAAGGTCTCAAGAACCGACCGAGACGTTCCGATGCTTTTTGAACCTGCATCAAAACAAAAAATGAAAATAAATTTGTCAATGTTAGTATTAATGAAAGAAAATACTTTATCTTAAAAAAAAAAATTCAGAGTAAATTTATATTATTGAATAGTTGATATAAAAAAAAATGGTCGGTGTTAACATTTTGAATAAAAATGGCTATTTCTTTGAACTTGTTTTTATCTTTTTTTTTTTTTAAAAAAAAAAAGTATTTATCTTAATTTTTATTATGCTTTTCTATTTTGTCATAATTTGCTGAGAATTCTTTTTTTTTTTTTTTTTTTTCTCAGAAGTAAAAGAAAATCAATGGGTTCACCTGTTCGTTCCAATCAGTTGTTGATGTAACATAGCCAAGTACAGTCACCTGCATGACCACTCCAATTACCATTCCAAGCCATATTCCCTGCAAATTATTCAGACAGAGAGATAGAGACAGCAAACCAAAAATCTATTCAGCAATTCTCATGGAAAATTTTGTTACCCTAATAAGGAGGTGAGCAACGTATCCAAGAATACAACCAAGCGGCACCCCAACTATGTAATAGCTGGTGATATTAATGTATGCAACCATACTCTGCCTTCCAGCACCAACAGCCACACCTAATTAACATCAAGTAATTAAAAACATGTTAACTAAAATTTAATTGTAGATTTATTGGTTAATCATAAGTAATTAATTACCAGTAAGAACAGTCTGAAAGCTATTGAGAAGAACTGAGAAAGAAAGTAAGACTGAGAGGGTGGACACAGCTGCAATCACATCTTCTTCATTTGTGAAAATTCTGGCAATTTGCTTGTCTAATGCTAAACACAGTACGAAAAAGAATATTCCCACACACAAGGATGTGCTGAATATGACTTTGATAGAAAATTTTGCTGCTTTTGCATCTCCCCTTCCCAGTGCATTTGATACTCGAACACTGAACACCATGATTACAAAATCATTATAACTGCATTAAAATAGATCCACACCCACAATTTGTTTACATGTAAATATTTATTATAATAAAAGTAATGTTTAGGGGTGTTTAAGACTGTTGTTGAGTGTTCTAAAAACAGATTTTGAATTTTTTTTATTTAATTAACTAATTTTAAAATTTTTTATAAACTTTTTTTTTTCAAACATATTTATAGAAAAAAACATCTATTTGCCTGCTTTTATTCAAAAACACTTTTCAAAATTCACAAAAGTTAAAAATATAACTTTTTTTTTCAAAAAACTTTTTTTTCTAATGCAACGTCAAACAGACCCTTAATACGTGCCAAAACATTTTTGTTTGCTAATCAAAGAATAACTTGATTGATATTCGCTTATAAAAAATGGGCCTAGTCTCGTATTTCTCGCTACTATCCACCAATATTGAATAAAAAGTGTAATTAATAACATGAATGGTACTAATTCTTATCACATAAATGTGATACCTTAGTCTGAATTCCAATAAAAAAAGATGATATGGCAGCCGGTCAGCATATCATATCAGCCGATTAACATACCACATCATCTATTTTGACCGAAATCTTGACTTGGGTACTGCATTGCAATATTTTCAAAAGATTTGGTATTAATTTGCAACAATTAAAAAGTTTGATACCAATTTGTAACATAGTGATAAGAATTTGAATTATTTATGTTATTAACTATGAAAGAAGCTAAAAAGCAAAGAATCCAGAACATAGCATGAAAGTTAGTACCTAGAAGAAGCTAGGAATCCAAAGCAGAGCATAAATTCCCATGCTGTAATGTTGAGGCTGCAAGGGTCATTTTCATTAGCAAATATTTCTTTTAATAGGGGAAGAAATGGAGAAAAAGATCAAAATTAAGGATGTAATGTTAATAATCTTACCATATAGACATAGCAGAAACTTCAGTTGTGGCATCTTTCATGTACCCAGCCAACACTACTAAGACAGCATTGTACCAGAACTCCAAGCTATGAGGCAAACCCATTAACAAAAACAACAATGAGATTGAAATGTAACAAAATAAACAAGTAGGAGAAATAATTAGACTTCGTCTATTAGACTAATCTAATCTAATTACACAGTTATATGCAGATTCATCAATATGAATAACACGTTAAATATGTGTCACTGTCTGATTGGATTAATCTATAGATAACGTAGTAGTATAAGTCTACTTAAAAACTTCATGTTTAACTAGTTGTCCAAATGGCTATTTTTTTAAAGGGTATGTATTAAGCCAAAAGAGAAAAGAAGAGTTACCAAAGCATGACACCAGAGGAAATTGAGAGCTTAACGACAGGAAGTAGATCAGAAAAGGCAGCTGAAGAGAATCCTTTCCAAGAATTAGGACACCATCCACCAAAAACATAAACTACCATTCCAATATTGATCAACCAATTTGATATAATCATGGCACTCATTGCTCCAGGAATTCCCCAGTTCAATATACTCACAAAAATCCACGACAGCAACACATGAACTCCAAATGATATAGCAGACAGCCATCCCACGACCAAGTTCTTCATCTGGGTTTGTAAGAATTTCTGTAATGAAAATGCAAAACAGAAGAAATAAAGAATGGGAATGAACCACAGTGATATGTATCCTGCAATATCAGCTACTTCTTCATCCTGGCCCAGTAGCTTAAAGATATTTGGTGAGAAGATGAACACAGGAAGCAATATTGTTGCTGCAACAAAATTTATTATCCATGATTTCTGTAAATATATTCCCATCATATGATGCTGCTTTGCTCCAAATGCTTGCCCACATAATGTTTCTGTTGCACTTGACATGCCAAGCTACAAACAAAAAAATACGAATAATAAAGAAAAGATTAAATCAAGTGATTAATTTCAGGAAAAATAACTATAAGTTTGTTTGAAAAAAAGAAAAAGAATTTTTTCGGTACAAAGGGTCCGACTGGAGAAAAGGAGAATTTTCCTTACCAGAATGCCGTTTACAAATCGAACGGTGATGATTTGAATAAGTGCATAACCAGCAAGCTGATTTTCGCCAATATGTCCTATAAATGCTTGAGTTACTACAAACATCCCAAACTGTGTAACTCTTGATAACATTGCAGGAAATCCAACTCTCCATATTCTCTTTTGTTCTTCCCATATTCTTCCTTTCAAATCTTTAATTTCTTGGCCTTCTGATCCAAGAAGCCTGTCTTCCATTCTTTTCTTTCTATGTATTGTCTGAGACAAAGAGCAAAATCAATTAGTGAATATATATACAGCTTAAAATTTAGTTAATATAGTTGAAATTATACATTTTACCTAATACTTCTACGTTATTATTTAAAGAAATTACTTAAAGAAGAATCGTTCATATTTATTAATAACAAAACATATTAAATAAGGATATGATAGAAAATAAATAAAATTATTATATGAAATCTCAATTGCAGATCAAACTCCAAAATTTTATAAAATATGGGATAAATGTAAGATCTTAGCCACCTAATATTTTCTTGTCAAAAAAAGCTACCTAATATTTTGGCTTATATTAAGAGAGAACATTCAAAAGGTGCAAATTATAAGATAGATCCCTATCTACTTTCCACAGTGGACTAAAGGCTCATTATGCGTGTGAGAGTTTTAAAAAAATACAGTGGTAATTTTGTAAATAAAATAAAATTACAGGTTTATCTTGAAATAACTACATATTCATTGAATCTTAACTATAAGTTCATTAAATTTGAGTTACGTGTTCATTACTTTTTTATTTAAAACTCAGATTAAGTAGAAGTTCATCAAATTTTATATTTACTATATAAAGAACTTGTATGATTTAACATGTAATTTATTAGTTAAAAAATTAAATGAATCTACACACACTATGTAATGAACCTGTACTTACTATATAATGAACCTGTATAATTTAATTTGCAATTTATTACATGAATCTCGTATGAAAATATAATAAATATGTAGTTACTAAATAATGAACACATAATTAATACATGATGAATATGTAGTTACCAAGTAATGAATCCGTGTGATTTAAATTTTTATAATTTATTACATAAATTTCAAGTGAAAATTTGATGAATTTTTAGCTACTACATGATGAATTTTTAGCTTCTAAATGATGAACCTGTAGTTACTTCATTATGAACTTGTAAGTTTGTTTAGTTTACAAAATCATCACCGTATTTTTTAAAATTATCACACATATAATGATGTGTATATAGTATCTAATTTATATTGCTACATGAACAAAGATATATGAAATAACATCTCACAGCTCAGTACTGATTTACTTTATACTGATATAATATGGGCCACACTAGTAATAAACTAGTACACTTATGGGCACAAATCTATTATTAAAATACAACAACCATAATCTAAAAAACAAGAAGAAAATGTATGGATTCTAGCTGTAAATTCAGATGTGCATGTGGTAGAAAATGGCTGAAAATAAGAGAAAATGTTAAGGTTAGTAAGTTCGAGCACTCATTTTTTAATGGATTAAAAATATTATTGGTACCAAAATTTAATACTTATATATAAAATGGTATAAAAATTGTAATTTAGTTTCAAAACTTTTATAAATGTTACAATTTGATATCCAAGTAAAAATTTCAGTCAAATAAAATGATGTGTCAGCCTGTTAATATGTCACGTCAGCTTTTTTTTACTAGAATTTTAATTTGGATATCAGATTGCAATATTTATGAAAATTTTGGTAACAAATTGTAACAAATCAAATTTTTAGTACTATTTTATAACTAAGTGATAAGTTTTTGTACTAATAATATTTTTAATCCGCTTTTAATTGATTGGTAAAAACAGAGAAAACTTCAAAAATTAATTTTTTTTCCACTAAATTTTCTTTCTTGTCACCAACTAATTAAATAGAACAATTACGCAAAAAAGTGAATATATTTAGCATATTATTCGAACCCAGAAAAAGCAAAGACAA